>JAOVVA010000034.1:3755615-3767507 GCA_028565275.1 Leiocassis micropogon
CTCTCATCTGAGTTAAACGTGCAAATCTTTAACAAACGCAAAACCAATTTCTCCGCCTCAGCTGAGCCAGAAGTCGAAATTCCCCCAGAAACAGAGAGCAAACTCATGACGAAAGACTTTATCAGTCAATTTCTGCTGGCAGTCGAAGAAATAAAAAAGAACTGGAAACAGAAACAACAATAACCAAACCAAAAAAAGACATGAAGATGAAGATGGGGGCGGATATGGAAATAACTCACATTTTCGGACATCTCCAACACGGCGAGAACAAAGAAGATGTATTCGTGTCCGTTGAGCAGCTGCTTGTTCTCGAAGTCTCCGTACATCTTGTTGTCTCCGAGGGTGAACTCGGTAGGAAGCTCTTTGAAGGAGGCAGCGATGTAGGGTTTGGGTTCAGCCTGTCTTCGGAAACGCACACCTCCACTCGTCCGGTTGATCTCTCTCAGAAGCTAATGATAGAAGAAAGAAGTGAAGATAAAAGAGCTGATAGGAACCCGACGCAAGCCGTGGTTATATTTATTCCTCTGTGGACGCTTTTAGCCACAGTGAAAAAAACATTAGCTTGTGGTCCAACGATAACTTTTTACAGAAGTGAGAAACTTTAAGGTAAATGACAAAATAGACTTTTTACATTTTACTTTCTTTATCTTTATTCCTTTCATCCTTCTTCTCCTTATCATTATCTTTACTTCTTCCTTCCATTATGAGTTTTTCCTGACTTATTTCCATTTGTTTTTCCTTTATTCCTTCCCTCCCCACTTCAATTCTTCCCACTAATTTCTTCCATTCTCTTCCTATTTTTCTTTTCTTCCATCGTTTCTCTCTTTTCATTCTTCATTCTCCTCTCCCATTTATCTTCTCCCTTTCTTCATTTGTCTTTAATGTAGACGAAGAAAGGAAGATATGTCATTGTATCCCCTCCTTTCTTTAAACCTTTATTTATTCCTTCCATTTCTTCCTTCTTCTTTCCATCATTCTATCCTTCCCCAATTGCATCCTCACCCTCCGTTCCTTCCATTCTCTTCCTTCCTTGCATTCTTTCTTATCCTTTTTTCTCTTCTTTCCACTTATTTCTTCCATTTTCTTTCTACCTTTTTTGTTCCTTTCTTACATTCATTTTATTTCATTCTTTCTCTCTACTCTTCCTCCTTTCCTTCCTTCCTCCCATTCTCATTTTTTCCTTCATTCCATTCCAACCCTTCCTTTCCATCAGTCCTTCCTTCTATTCCTTTCATTTGTTCCCTCCATTCTCTTCCTTCCCTCCTTCTTGTTATTCATCCTTCCTGCCATTGTTTTCCTCCCTTCCAGTTTCTTTCCTACCTTCCTTCCTGTTTTTATATTATTTTAACTGACCTTTTATACTTGAATATACATTTTGGAAAAGCTAGCACTAAAATAAAAAAGAGATTATATGACAAAGAAACAAAAATGAACTCTCTCACTCTCTCTTTTTTTCTGTGTGTGTGTGTGTGTGTGTGTGTGTGCGTACAGCCTTTAGCTCTAAGGCACACGGACAGTGTGATAATGTCTTCAATCTTCACTGCCTGACCCGTCACAACGCGCTCAATCCCTCTGCCCTTGGGCCAACTTTCAAAATATTTGTGAGCGCAAATATTGACAGAGAAATAAATTGTGTGTGAACACGCCCTTGAAAGGTTGAGTCACATCATGTTTTTTTAGCTTAACATGTTAACCAGTATATACAAGCACAACCACAACCCACTTTTGAAAGAATATCTTTCAAATATATGTTTAAATTCACATCGTCTACTCGGTCTGACCTACACATCTACACAAAAGATGTGCTTTTGCTGTATAACTGCCCTAATGGAAATAACCTTCATGTTCTGATGACAACAAATGTGCACATACAAATAAAACATGATTTTGTTATTAGATATGTTCCATCGTGCTTTGAAGCTTCTTCAGTATGTTAATGCGCTGTACAAATATTTATTCCTGTCTTAAACAATACGCCACAGTGCGTGCAACATGCCGATAATATTTCCTCCCTCGCTGCCTCTCTTTTATTCTCTCTTTCTCTCCCGCTCTTAATCATGAGCGTCTGCACTTCAAAAGAAGAGGTAACACATTATGGTGTTAGTGCTCGCGCTGTGCCCATTAGCCTATCAGGAGCCATTTGCATATGAATGTGGCCTTGCTCGCTGCTCTCCAAAATGTGGGCAGCAGAGGCGGAAAGATGGAATGACTGGGCTAAGAGTGCAGAGCTCTCTCTTTGTCTCGGCCGCCTTTCTGTAGCTCGAGTGCAGCTGTCATCAACGTCTCAGATCTCAGCGCGCTGATGTTACAGCGTTGTGCTAACTTGTTTGGACGGAAGAGGCGGAGGGAAGAGCCGCTGTTGCTAGGGTGACCCTGGAAATACACTGCATCTGAACTCCTGAGGATATTATTCCTACCTCCTCCAGGTTCATCTCGTCTGGGCTGTCCCAGGGTTTAATGAACTTCCCGGGCCGCTGTTTCTTTAGAGGGACCACCACGATGTAGTATCCCCTTCAGAGAGAAAAGCATAACCGTAATATATGACAAATATTCGCTTCAAAGTTCAATTTCCCTTTAAAAAATATATTAAAAATCCTTTTGACAATGATTATAAATTTAATTGCAGCACTCTAAGGAGTTTAATCACAAAGGAATTGAGGGCTTGCTTTAGAGAAAAACACACCGCTGATCAAGATTAGCTAATCAATTTGAATACGTCGTTACCCATTCGTCTTCAAACAGCCCTGGATTAAAGACTTTCGATAAAAGACAAAGCGCATAATAATAATCCTAAACTTCTTATTAGCAAATAAACACAGTCTAATTTTGTAGCTGTCAATAAACCTTGGCTAGCACTTAAAGGATAAAGAGGGGTTTCTTTGGCTCTGAATCTAGCATCTGTCTGCTGGAAATGAGTAGGGCTTTCCCAAGAAGAAAACCGGGATGAAGATTAATGCTAAGCCAAGGGTAGAAAGAGTGGGCTGGCTGCACTAACGTTAGCACTAGCCAGGAAACCAGAATTGTGCCCTGATCAAAGATAATAGCTGACTAATCAACTTGGGCATTGACAAAGAATTGACAAAACAATGTCAGGATCGAAGAATAACAGACAAGAAATGAAGAAGCAGGACAGGAAGGAGAACTCACTTGACTTTCTCATTTGTATGCACAGAGGGCAGCTCCACAGTGACCATGCCGTCTGAGTTGGTCTTGCCGATTAAGTAGGGTTTGGTGCGGAGAATGTCCGGGGCAGTCATGGTGGAGACGCGGTGCTGCAGACCACCAGCGCTGTTCCCCCGGTTGGTCAAGAGGAAAGAGTATTGCGTCTCTGGTTGTAGATTTGTGATTAACTTCTGGGTGAGTTTCCCATCCACTTCTACGCTCTGGCCATTATCATATAGAATCTACAAAGACAAGTACCATAATCAAGGTTACCTAATTGTTAATACACAATATGGATAAAATATGTGAATGCCCGACTCTTATAGCCATATGTGGTTTTCCCCAAACTGTTGCCACAAAGTTGGAAAAACGCAACTGTCTAGAATGCCTTTATATGCTGAAGCATAAAGATTTTCTTTCACAGGAACTAAGGACATTTTCAAATTAGGCATTTCCCAGCGATTACTTCTAAGAACGCTTGAAGAGGTGGTTTCAGCACAGTCATCAGTGCCATCTGTCCCCTCCGAAATCTCATCCTTTACATAGCCATAGCTGATAAAGTAGGGAGGCACATTTTTCCCAAAATATCAATAATATTAGGCATACTGTGACACTTAAATTTCTTGTTCTCTTTTTATCTTGTGTTAAATGGTGGCTCATAAACCAAGTAAGCACATATTGCAACCTGCTGTAACGGAGAGTGTAAATAGACAAGTGTAGCCAAGAATGGAGAACAAAAAACAATGTGAACACAGGCCAGCGGGGGCCAGGGTAGGGGCGGAGAAATCGTTCCTGGGCACGGTACAAATCAATCGAGCCTAATGTGAAAATGTCCTTAGAGTCTCAAACCTATTAGAGTATAATAATATCCCTGTGCTCGAAGTGAGGTCCATGTAGTTACTATAAGGTTTGGACTGGAGGAACCTGACAGCTTCCACAGAGCACGGACAATAACCCCCTGAACAACTATAGGATCAACTGGAACTGGAGAGACCTCACATGATACCAGTGCATCTCACTAATGCTTGTGTGGCTGAATAAACACAAAACCCAATAGCCATGCTACACAATCTATTGGTAATTTTTCCCAAATTAGTGCAGGTTAGTATACCTAAACCTAAAGTGGGATGCTCAACAAGCAACATACAGTATAAGGGTTATGGTCAGATGTCTACAAACTGTTGGCTATATAGTGTAACTCTGATGATAATTATTCTCAGTGCACTCATTTGTATATGCAAAGTAGCACTTTATAGCATTTTCTTACAGTGAATGGTTGAGCGGGATTGTAGTTGTCTGGAATCTCCCAGGTAAGCAGCACTGAGGTCTTCATGGCAGCTTTCACATGAAAATTTTTTGCAAACACTGCTAAAAGAAAGGTGGAGTAGAAGATTTAGACAAACATGGATAGCAAAAATTGTTCTGCTCTGCCTGTTGCTTTCAGAAGAGTTGCCACGCACTACAACCTTACCTTGTTATCCCTTTCTTCCTTTTACCAAGGACTATCCCAGTACTTTCACCTTACCTTTTATTTACTCAGCAGCAACCCCTGGTTCAAAGATTTCTACCCTTTGGAACTTATCTCTTATTTTACACAAGGAATTTAGGATATAGGATAGCCCCAGAAACTATCTGAACTCTCCTTCTGAAATCCACTGCTTGCTTGTGGAATGGGGGTAAAGTTGGAGGAAGAACCTGGTTGATCGGAGGTTGAATCAAGGAGTGTTGCAAGGGTTGGTGTGGTCCTCCTACCTTGATCGAGCGGTTGAGTTCTGAACTGGATGCTAGGGCTATAAGGCCCAGGGCCCTTGCTGGTGAAAGCACACATTTTGATATCGTAAGTTGTGTCAGCTCTAAGACCATCCAGGTTTACGGTGGACTCTGGGGCAGTGATGAAAAGTTCAGACGGACTCCTTGGACTGTTGATGTCTTTGTATTGAAGGGCGTATTTAATAATGACACCATTCCGTTCTGCCAGTTGCACGGGCTGCCAGGTGACCTGAATGGTAGTTGTGGTGGCGCTTACAGCCATGATGCCTTGTGGGAAACCAGAGGGCGTGTCCTCAGAGGTTGTGATCTCTTTAACTGTTTCTTCACCAAAGCCCACCTTGTTACGAGCTGAGAGGCGGAAAATATAGGCTGCTCCCTTGTGAATTTCTTTGGTGGTGTAGTGGTTCTCTCGCTCTGGGAACTCGATGACCGTCAGGGGCTCCACATCTTTGCGTCCAAAGCGGAGCCGGTAGCCCTGCAGTGGCCCGTGTGTATTTGGCGGTGGGTGCCATTGGAGCAAAGCCGTGCCCATGTTAGTGGGACTGACCATCAGGCGAGGCTTCTCTGGGACTGCCAGAAAATAAAACAGAAAATGTAGGTGAATGCGGACTGAATCAAATATTTAAATAGGTTCTAACAATGTGGTTTATTTTGAAAGAAGCTTTCTAGGTATTGCAGGTGGTATGCCTGGGCACCATCTGGGAGTATCCCAGGCTGAAGCACTGAGGCAGGATTCTTGAGGACACCCTTCTAAGTTTAGGCAATACAAGTACACGTATCAGCCATAACATTAAAACCTTAAAACATGAAGCCCAATATTGTGCACATTCCCCTTGTTCTACCAAACAAGCTTGGTACCACAGCACGCCTGCTTTGGGAATTGCTAGAAGTCATTCCTATATAGGTTATTGCAAGACAGCTTGTGTAGTTAGTTTGAGGTAACTTCACTTGCTAACAATGCTGTAACAAAGCCAGCTGCCTTCGTAATAAAACACACCTTGATGTACATGTGTTTATTCAGATAAATCGTTAATAACAATTAGTAATAATAGTAGTATGTTGAGAAACACTGTGAGTAAAAGACTCTTTAGATTAAAGGTTCAATTGAAAGTGCTGGGGAAAATATAAATACTTCAACGTGGTCTATTAATTTGTATAACAGTTTCTCTCTTTGTCTTTAGTTTTTTTGGGCCATTTCTAAAAACGCGATTTCATTACTATTCCGTTAATCACCGCGGGCATTCCAAAAGTCAAATCAACAAGTGAGCGGAATTACAATTGCTACCTTAATTGAAGGGGCAATTGTTCCTATTCACTTTTAGCTGCCGGAATGGGAAACAGTTTATTCTGCTTATTTGTATGCTGCGATTGCATGATCTGAAGCCATTTCACAGGGTAACTCATTTAATCTCCTACCTGCACCCATGGTTGTGACCACTTTGGGCTTACTGCGAGCTCCGTCACCTTTGGTCGTGTAGGCAGCCACTGTAACCGAATAAGTAGTCTCTGCCTGCAAATCTGTCAGGATCATATTCTGCAGGGGGAAAAAAGAAGAAGAAAAAAAAAAGCAATCTTAAACTCCTAATGAAATAGTGTGGACCGGAATAATAGAGCGACAATAAACAATCATGGACAATTCGGGAACACAATAAGCATTTTAACACATAAAATAAAGACTTAATGTACTAGGAATACCATGAATGCTAATACAGAAACTAGTATGCACTACTATTACTGGGCTTTTGTCATTAAAAAAAAAAAAGGTTCATACTGCTGAATGCGCGTAGAATGGACTACAGTAACCGAATTGATTCGCACTATAACTGTTTGTTCAGAACATTCAACAAATACAAATAATTTGAAATGTCTTTACAATAACCCTCTGTGCTCTTACACGCCTTTCAGCTAGCTTTTGTCTGGAAGATGATAATGTGTAAAGTATATATATATATATATATATATATAAAGGTATTAGAATTAATAGAATGTATTGCTAGGTACTTTTAGAAATACTCACATGTTCAGTCGAATCATCATGCTCCGACCGGATAATCTTTAAGCGTGAAAAGAGAGAGGGAGAGAGAGAGAGAGAGATTAGATGCTGACTTACATGGGTAATGTTTTATACAGGCAAATGCACAGAGAGAAAATGGAAAGAAAGAAAGAAAGAAAGAGAGAAAGAAAGAAAGAGCAATGCATTTCCCTTGGCAGAGGTGAAATATATATATCTGAATGACAGTTTACAATATGTTATTAATATACGTGTGGTGAAAGAAGTGTGATGACAGATACAGACTGCTTCAGTCAGATATACCCTGCAGCAACTCCTCTAGATGGATGAGTATAGGCAGATTTCATCAGTATTTTCTAAATTAAACCCATACAGTCATGTAGATACCATGCAAGAATTGTAACGAGAAAATGTATTGGTTCTGTCATCTATGTTATTAAACATATAGATCTAACAAAAAGAAGAAGATTCTAAATTCAATTTTATATTGTTCTTCTACAGCTACTGATGACATCACTACGTCTTTTCCGTATCTGTATCTGTAACTGTAACAGGAGCTATTGAATGCATGGGTTACGCAAAGCTATTTAAGTCATAAATGGTCACATTCGGGAAAAAATTAAAACATTCCACATAACAGTGTGATGTGCAGGTGTTTGCCTACCTGATCCTCATCATCAATCAAGATGTCCTTGATGGCAGAATGGCCCACTGGTTCCCCATTAAGCATCCTGACATAGTGCACCTGGTAGCCGCGAATTTGCCCGTGCTGTCTGTTGAGCACCGGGGATCGCCACAGCACTTTAACAGACGTGGAGTTGACAGCCTCCACCTCGACTTTACGAGGCGGGCCACTGGGAACTGAAGGAATCATGGGATAAAAAACAAAAAGGTCAACATTACAGCAGACCCTTTTCTTCCTGACTGGACAACTCCCATGAGCATGGCGGGGTGAATAAAAATCTACCGTTACAAAGCTTTTGCACGACACCTATTTTTCAACATTGGCAAGTAGAAAAATAAAAATTTAAAAACAACCCCAAAAACAGGTCATAAATGTGACCTCATTTTTTGTTTCATTTTTTTTTTTGAAGACATTAAAAAATGAATTTTGTGGACTCAAAATATGGAGTAAAAATGGTAAAATATATATAAAAATAAGCCAAAGGGGGTTCTTCAATGTTTTGAAGCACCCAGAAAGAGTTTGGCTTGAATGTGTTGAAAAAGAAATAAAAAATTGAGATAGAGAAAAAATGTCATATGGGCCATTGGTGAAAAATAAAGACTTCCTTTGTTTTTCTTTGCCCCTTACTGTCCATTTTGTTTTTTTGCTTGAAAAAGTTTGAAAAATATTGGACAAAAAAGTGTACCAGCAAATAACAAAGATCTGTTTGTTCAAAAAGAAAAAGAAAAATCCAAAAATAAATGTTAAATGCTGATTTTTTAAAAAGTGTGAAAAACTGACAGTTGGGACTGTTGGAAGCTTTAGGCCTGGGGTTCTTGGAAAGAAAAAGCCGTGTTGAAATTGTCTTGTTTTAGAAGCAGACAAAAAAATAAACTATTCAAAAATTAAGGGAAAAAACGAACAAGTGAAAAAAATTGCTGTGGTACTGTTAAAATGTCAGTACAGTGAGCAGAAGCATCAGAAATAATTTAGGTTAATGGGATTAGTTGTGAAATAAAATCGCCCTATTTTTTTTTAAGCAAAAGCAGTAAGAAAAAGGAATTGGGGGTTTAAAGATGGCTTGGGCAAAAGTCTGCCAAATGCAGGATTTAAAAGTGTGAAAAGATTCAGGGATAGGGGGACAGATTAGCAAAAGGTCACAGCGTTTTGGGCAAAACATACCATCCTCCTCTGTACGGACGAGTTGTGGGAGGCTTTCTGGTCCTGGTCCAACATCTGTATGAGCTGTAACTGTCACTCGGTATTCCGTCCATTTTTCCAAGTTTTCCAGGAGGTATCGTGACTTTTCTGGAAGAATTTCCTTGATCTCCTGGACCGAGGTGTCTTCACCCTCTGTAGCGGCGTACTGAATGGTGTATTTGATAATGATTCCATTCTGGAGCTCCACAGGTGGTGGTTTCCAACTTACCAGAATACTGGTGGAACTAGAACTAAAACATGTAACTTCCTGAGGCGGGGCTGAGGGCTCTGGTGGAGGGGATCCATTCCAGAAAGATCGTATGATGTGATTGGTTGTTTTCGAGTTGGTTGAATTGATTTCCAGGTTCGGTTGGAGGATTAGCAGGATTTGTTGTTGTGTTTAGTTTTTGTGGTTGAAATGAATATGATGGTGGTGGAGGTGGTGGTGGTGATGAACAAAACAAACATAAAAGAAAAAGGAAACATAAAAAGGACAAAAAAATGAGGATGGATCACATGGACCAACGTAAAAGTCTTAAAATAAATATTTCTCAATTAATGGGGCCTCATAAAAAAGGATGACAGAAATGTAAAAAACATCACAATGGAGATCAACAAAATAAATTCATGAACGTAAAATACACATGGTGAGACTAAAGGGCCAAATGGAAACCATCACAACATAGAACCTTCATTTGTAAAGCTGCCTAGGCTACTTTCTACACTAATACCTACTGTAAAGGTCAATTTGATTTACAATATAAATATAAGTAATCCTTGACTAATCTGAAAAAAAGAAAAAACCTTTAAAAATCAGCTAACCGTGTAAAGCCCATCCCTGCATTATATACTCCAAGCAGTTACCATCAATCCAAAAAAGTAAAGGTTGATGTGTCAGCTCTAGCAGAATCGTAATGTTGCATCGCTCACCAACCTTTCCGATGCCTGTTGGTTTGAGGTAAAAGCCTGATTGATCCAAGAAAACATGAAGTTTAAACTCCTAGACTGTAACATGCAGACAAACTTTTCCTTACTCTCCCCCAAGAACAGGCTCATCAAGATTACTTCCCAACATCTGAGAGACTGGACTTATGGACTGATACTTACCTGATCTACACCCTCATTACTTCTTTAAAAGACCTCACATGTATTTAAATAAAAAAAGGAATGGCACTGTGAAACACAAAATTAAGTTTTCTTGTCTCTTTAATTTTACCGGCAGAGTTTTTAATAAGCGCTCGTCAAATAATCCCAAGTTCAATTTGAGAAAGTTTGATAAAAGTGCCAATCATACATTTAGCTATAACTCAATTTAAAAAAATGAATGATAAATGTGAGGTCTGTTATTGAATGGAAATCTGTCTTTTGCTTCAAGTGTTCAAAGTTGCATTTGAGCTTTCAACAGCGTTTCATGATCTCAAATTGGTTAGAAAACCATTGTCTAAGAACAATTCTAATAGAAGTCATTTGTTGAAAGTGCAAATGCAAACACAGGGGAGAATTATGCCTGACACAAAAAAAAAAAGTCAATAGACAAGGCACGGCATATCAGTCTCTCCCACAAAGACCTTCCGGACTGTTATAGTAAGGAACAGCTTCACTAATTCCATGCTTTATCATTCTCCAAAACTTTTTTTTTCATGTCCAAGAGGTCAGGGTTTCGACAGTGACCTTGTCGATTGACTTCACTGACCAGTTTCAGTGCCCATACAAGATTATTCTTTGGGTGGGCACATTAACTCTTGAAACATCAAATCTGTGCCTGAAATTTTCCAAGCAGTTCCATTTTCCTAAACCTTTACCTTATCTAGACCTTTTTGATGATTAAAAGAGTTTAGATACCAACCATTTTAAACAAATGCTCAGGAAAATGGAAGGCTTCTGATTTACAGAGGAGTCAGGAGTTTGGAAGAGGACCTACGTGTCTGTGGTGTTTCTGCTGATATCTCATTGGTGTAGGCACCAGTGCCATGCCTGCTCCGGGCTGCCAGCTGAAAAGTGTAGGTGGTGAAGGGCCTCAGATCCTTCAGGAGGTAGGTGGTGGTGGGTTCAAAGCTCACACGTTTCTGCAAGAGCAAAACCATCGTTTTTGAGTACATGGACTACAGCGTCAACGCAGACACAGGTTTATCAGAAATGTTTAGGTTGTCCCAGATTTTACGGAACATATGATGGACATAATTGTCCGAATTTTTGGAGATATTCTACAGACAAAAAAAAATCCAACTCTTGACTGGAATTACATTTATAAATGTCTTCTGGAATTAGATTTATAACTGTTTTGCTGTTGAATGAGACCTAAACAAAGGGTTTTGCTCATTGCTCTCAACAGGTTGTTTGAAAAGGGGCAACAACCTTGTAGTTTAAGGACACATGAAAATCGATGGTATTGTGAATTTCACCACATAGCAGGATTTTTAAGCCAAAGAGCTAGAAGTCAGGCAGAATTGCCTTTAACAAATAATGTTAATTTATGCCTATTTTCATGAAAGGTGACAACAGTTCTAGAGCTGGCTGTATATGGACATAAGGTAAACAGACAGTTTGGCCAGATCATATCATTATCTGTCCATGTCATTGCTGGTACCCCAGCCTTTGCCTGTCAAACATGCCACCAAGATCTTACCTCCTCCTTCTCGTCCTTTCTCTTGTAAAGCAGTTCGTATCCAGTGATTTGACTGTCCTGTCCGCTCTGTGGAGGAGCGACCCACGACAGCAGGATACTCGTCTCGGATTTGGCTTCAGCTTTAAAGTCTGTCGGCTGAGACGGAACTACGGATCGAACAGTTTTGAATTTCAGTTGATACAGAACACCAATGCCAAAATCACCACAGCTGCTTTCTATTCTATCTTAGTTCTTACAGTACCAGTTAAAGGTTTGGACATAAGTTTGGATTTATTTTCTACATCCCAGAACAATCCTGGAGATTTTTCAAAACTACGAAATACAGTAACACATGGCATTATGTTATTAAGTAACGACAACAACAAGTCAGGTGTTATTTTAAGACATGAAGGTCAGCTGTTCTGGAACAGTTCTTGCAAGAACAGTATTGTGTCAAGTGCATTTGCAAAACCCATCAAG
>JAOVVA010000034.1:3776382-3788930 GCA_028565275.1 Leiocassis micropogon
CCCCCTCACACAATCTCTGTTTCCCAGACCTTTTATGTATTCCATTCATATTGTACAACATATACTGTATGTAAAGAGAAAAAAAAAAGAAAGAAAGAAAGAAAGAAAGAAAGAAAGAAAGCAAAAAACAACTAAATTGCTCTTGCAGGTGACTGAATGCATTAAATCTTTAAAATCAGCCACCTGCTGATTTCTGCTGGATTCGGACCCATAAAAACAACAACTGAAGAAGAAAAAAGAAAAAAAAACACAAAACAAACAAAAAAAAAGTCACAAACCTTTTTAGATCCTCGCTGTAAAAATGTGCGGATGCCTTGTCATTTCTAATGCAGTGCCTTTTTGTGTGGCATCTCAATGAAATTGTAGCTGGGTCAAATAGAGGTTACTTCGGCATGTGCTGATATTCACTTGTTTTATATCAAAGCATATTGGAAAATGCCTTAAAACAAACTTAATCGAAGAAGTTTAAGCACATACTGTAAGGAACGTTTTTTTTTTTGTTTTTCCTTTTGGTCAAAATTTTAATTCCAATCCAATCAAAAGCTCTATAATATACTTATAATAAAAAAAGGCACAATAAAAGATTGTACAATGACATTAAACTGGAATATCAGCACATGCACAGTGTGTATAATTTGAAATGATAAAATAAGGATTTTATTTTTTTCCTTTGGACCGTGCACTGCAGTAGACGTTTGAGGCGCCGCAAATCACGCACTGATCATTCTCTTCTTACAACACACTGTACAAATCACATTGATGGAAAAGGAGAACATACAGTCTACATGTTGCAGGGTTTCTAAAGCACTTTAGCTCTTGCTTTAACATGACTTGGATGCTATTTGCTAGCATTGCCAGTATAATATTAAAAAAAGAAAGGAAAAAAAAAGAACGAAAAAAAAAGGATTTAAAATTCGAAGGGACAGAATAGAGCCCTGCAATATACAACACCTGACAGGACTGTTCAGCATGGGAGAGGATGAATGACACTGCTTCAGGGCAGCATGGATCAAACGAAAAAAAGGATTACAGTATACAAAAGCAGCATAACCAGGGAGGACAGTCTTAAAAAATAATAATAATAATTAAAAAAAAAGATTTTTGAGTTAGCGAATTTGGCGTAGTCAATTGTAAATTCGAATTAATCAAGGATGGCCCATGACTCGCAAAAAGAACCCAAAAAAAAAAGTTTGCGACAAAAAAAAATAAAAATAAAAAGATGTTTGCTGCCTGGGCTTAGAAAAATTGTGTTAGGAGATTCAACATCATCCAGACCATTACATCACCCTCTGTCCCAAAATGATTGACATGCAAAGTCAAGAAATGTATGTCAGTGCAACTTACAACCTTTTTTTTTTTTTTTTTGTCAACCCTTAGCTGAAAAATAAAACGTAGGTGCATTAGAGGTGAAAATTCAGGTCAAAATGGCCAACAAGAAAATCAACCAACCACTGCCATAGCTTGTTCAAAGCTACAAATGACACCCATAAAAATCCACCAATGGGATCAGCAGTGTGGTGTCACATGACCAAAGGAAAAACAGTTTTTTGTTTTTTTTTTGTAAATAGAAATATATATGCATCAAACCACATCTCCACCTCCTGAGTTGTTGTGAAAAAAAAAAAAAAAATCACAAAACGGGCACCTCGGTTTCTCTGCCAGACCTTTTGTTAGCTTTTCCCCAATCCTGAACAATAAAAAAAAATATCAAAACATCAAAAAAGAAAGCCTTCAACCCAAGAAAAGTAAGAAGGGAAAAAATAGGTGGTAGAAGTAAAAAAGCACCGGAGAAACTTTATCAAAAAAGTGGTTGTTTGGGCTTTTTTTTCTTTTTTTTTTTAAAGAGAAGAGTACAGGTAGAGGAAAGCACATAGAAATTGAGAATTAAAAAAGATAAATAGACATTATTTTTTGCTTGAAAAAAAATAAAAAAATTCTGGTGGCAGAGGATAGGCGAGAAGTTGTCCGCGAGTCCGTCATCGCATGGCACGAGTGTGCAAGAACAGCTAAGGGGGGAAAAATGTTTGGTTGTTTTAGTTGGACAAAAAGAGGGACACATGAGTCGCTATGGCCAAAAAGAAAGACAGAACGAAAAGCAATAATAATAATAATAATAATAAAAAAACGAATAAGGATAAGAATAAGAAATAGAAGCAACAAACAAAAAGGTAAAAAATTAATAAAACGCCACTGGATATGCTTCTTTGTGTCACAGTAAGCATATCGCAATTTATTAATTGGAAGAAGAGGAAAATAAAATCAATGAAAAGAAATGAATTGAGGAATGAAAGCAGATACGCAAAGGTCAGATGGGAAGAAAGAAATGGGAGAAGGGGGGGTTGTTTAAGGGTTTAAGGGTTTAAGGGAGGGGGAGGGAGGTGGGTTTCTGGGAGGAACGAGGGAGTCGGGGGATGATTCCGGGTGTTGGGATGGAGGGACGAGACATATACATGGAGGCGGACGGGATGGAGGGACAGCGAGAATGAAGTTTTGTTTTTCATTCTGTGAACTTCGGTTCAGCTCTCTTACCTCGTATTGGAGTACCACCTGGGTGGATAATATGAATGCAAATAAGATTGGAAAGAAGAAGCATTAGTACGAGAGGAAGGAGGCTGGGGGCTTTGGAAGAAGAATCAAATTAGCTGTTTGTTTTTTTTTTCTTTTTTTTCTGTCTGATTGATTGTTTAGTTTTTCTTTAAACAGAGTATGTTATAGAAGAAAAAAAAATGATAAGAAAGATTAGAGAGACAGAAACAGAGACAGAGAGATTGATTTCCTCTACTGGTTAAAAAACAAAAAAAAAACAAGGTTATCATTGGAAGGTGTTACATTGGTTAAGTACAAGGAAGGTGGCATTTAGAAATTGTTTAGAGGGAGTTAGGATCTTTTATTGTCATAATTGGTTGTTGTTTTTGGACAACCTCTGATTGTAACCTTTCAGGTAGAAATTGTGTATGACAAAGCACTATGGTGCTGTGAAAAAAAAGGTGGGGGGGGGGAGGGGAATAAGGAAGAGGGGTGTTGGAGTAAAGGAAGTGAGTCAGTGAGAGAAGGGACGTCCACACATGGAGGGACACATCAGAACATTTTTTTGCTCTTTTCGTTTTATGTGTCCTTAACCAGGTGCGTGTGCATGTTTTTCTGTTTTTTCCCTTGTTATATATTTTATATACTCAGATAGAAATGTGTATGTGTGTGTCTGCTATAACTGTACATCTGTGCTAACTGTTAGTAAAATGCATGCCATGCATTTTAATAAGAGTTTTGAGAGACATGAAACATTAGTGGGGGTGATGTGTGCTTCAGAGCTACGCACTTACCAAAAGACTCTGGAGATTTAAAAAATACGGAGAGAAGAAAGACAGCATAGAAAATATGATTATATTCCTTATGTTTAGGAACAGGTTTTCGTTTTTAAAATTTTTTTCTTTTCTTTTTTTTTCTTTCAATTCTTAAGACTCTATTGCACAGCAGAATAAGGCGTACATGTGAACAAGAATAAAAAATAATAATAAAAATAAGAATAAGAATAGGGTCATAAGGTCACACAGTGCTGCTCACAAGAAGAGAAAGGAAGTTAAACAAGACTAGTGAAGACAAGACACGTTAGAGAGTCAGGCGGTCACACAGATCAAATTATTAGGGGTTAAGAAAATAGATCTCCCCAAAGCCGATAAATATATATATATTAAAAAATAAAGTAAAAAAACTCTGATTTTTTTGGCAGGGAGGAGAAGGAAAATCACACAAGCAAGCAGTTCAGAAGCGAAGCGGAATCTGAGCAAAGCAAAGAAATTCACGAGGGGCCGGGGAAAAGCTAGACACGACGACCACACGGACGCACTACTGTGGCTACGGGATTATGGGAAAATCTTCCGCTACGCTTGCACCGACAAATCCGCTCACAAGTTTCAAGAGTTAAATGGAAATGCAACCCCGCGATCACATTAGAAGCCCCCAAGTGAATGATGTCACCTCAACGGTTTTTTTTTTTTTTCCATTCTCATATGGGTGTGGCTTGAACAAATTGTGGGCGAGTTTTTTTTTTCTGTAAAATTTGGTGTAAAATAGGGTAAAAACGCTGCTGGAAGCAAACTCAAGTTTTTTGGTCGCAATCTACTATGCTAAATATTTCTCACTGAATTTGTGCTATAATAATAATAAAAAAATGTATGAATTTAAACACCTGTCTCAAGTGCCCATGTTTTATATCCCTCAGAATCAGAATGGCTTATGTTAATGACAGGGTTTTGTTGTTACTGTAAAATGATCAGCAATATGAGCAAAGGGTAATGTAATGTGTTATTTACCAAAAACAGCATCATATTGTAATTTGATACTTAAGTAAATTTGAAGGTGGGTACTTCTATACTTTTACTTAGCTACATACGTAAAAGGAGGTCTTCTACTTTTACTTGAGTAAAATTGGTCTAAGGGAATATACAGAATTTGAGAGCAGTGGTACCTCAGCATACAAACCGCCTTGCGAAATTTTGCCTTAAGACCTAAAAATTGCCTTCTGCTTACAAAAAACGTAAAGCATACGAGCGACCGAGCTGGTGGCTCGTACTTCCAGTTGCGCGTTCGTCCAGTAGCCGATCAAAACTTGTTTGCGTCAGTGGAAAGCCAAGTGAAGCAAGTATACATATTTTTTGTGTTTTTTTTTTCACATTTTGTGCAAAATTTATTGAAGACAATGCACCATGGGTCACAAGAATATTATCACAAAGTAAAGTGAGTCACTTTCAGTTTTGTTTTTAAAGCAGCCGGTGCCAAGAGGAATCATAAATAAAGGTTAAGTGAGATTTTATGTCTATTCATTTTATATTTTATGTTTTGATTGTTTTTATATGCAAAACTTTGATTATAATTTGGTGATATTGACAAAATTTTGGGGTGGCTGGAACGGATTATCTGCATTTACATTATTTGCTATGGGAAAACACATTTCACAATATATGAAATTCTACTTTAAGAACTTCTTAGGCTGAGGTACCTCTGTAGTTTTCCGACCTCTGGTGTTAAACTGCATAGCGTCCAGTTTTACAGAACGGATCTCAAACGTTACGGGGGAATCGTTCCTCTTATGGTTGCTTCCTAAATTTTCTTGTACTTTTCTTGGTTGCAGAAAATTAAAGAAAACCCTACTCAAGTCTAATCGACACCATGAGTATTTTACATGGATGTGTTGGAGATCAACGAGCCTTATTGAGCTAGGCATTGTTCTGAAGTCGTATTTGCAACAGTGCACTGGGATTGTTCGTTTAGTGACAGAACCTAATACCCACTTTGTCCGCAACGTTGGCAAATTAACGTTACTACAACATTTTGACAAATTTTAAAAATTCATCTTTCCAAAAGTGCTTACAGAAAAGTTGTAAATTCGTAACCGTGTCACGATTTTATACATGATTACGAGCCATTTAAAGTGAGATATACGCTGCGGGATGTTCGTCAACAAATCATTTAGATTTCCTGACAAAAACAAGCATTTCTTAGCTTGCTAGCGTGATCGCAGGGATACGCGGACGGAGGTCAAACAACAGCCATTTCAATCAGCTTGCTCTGGGATTGCGTTAGGATAGTCACACATGGACTCGTCGATCTTCTTTAGATTAGACGAATATAATAATCAAAAACAGCATGAACCATGTGAAGGTGGGGGAAAGGGGGAGGAGCTCCTTTGTTCTGAATGAAGCCCAATGTTGAAAATTAGTCATTTTAGACAATAAATTAAACATAAAAAAGAAAGAAAGAAACAGACACAGGTATGGTTGGTCACTTACTGCGATGGAGAAGTAGAAGGTACAAGTAAATAAAATAAGGATGATGATATAAAACCTGCTACGTGTGCAGTCACAGCAGTGAGTCATGGGTAATAATGGAAGCGCTGAAGAAAGTAATAAAAGACGCCTCGAAAGCAACACACATGGATGTCCAAACACGCGCACTCATCCACCCACACTCACTCACACTCACACACATAACACAACAGATAAACTTATGCCATTATCTACATAAAATAAAAAGTGCTAGATGAGGAGGAAAAAAAGGATTTAAAAAAAAGAAAGAAAAAAATAACAGGAATGAAAGGAAAAAGGAATTCTGTTTTTAAAATTTTTGCCAGAGGGATGAGGAAATTTACCTGATCGGAGCTGTTTGATTCGGCCATTGTTGTTGCTGGTGTTAACAGGGAGGAAATCTTTAAACCAGGAGATGTCGGGGTCAGGGTTCCCGCTCGCGGCACACAGCATGGTGGCAGTGCGCGTTCGCTCTACTACCTTCAGCTGAGGACCCATGTCTATTGTGGGGAATCCAGAAGGAAGCTGGTCCTCTGGAAAACACACACGCAGAGCAAATGTTACACACATGGACTTTGATTTAGCTAATTAGCTAGCACAGAGATTATTATGAGCACAAAGCACAATTTTGTATGATGGTATTCATCTCAAGTGTAACGGTTGTGACCTAAAGTTACATCTGATTAAGTGTTTATAAACATTAAGTGTTTTTCTTAATTAGTCTTTTAAATTAAAACGAAACAAACAAAGTATTTATTTTTATTTTATGATTTTTTTTAAAAAAAAAGCTATAAATCCACCTCCCACAAGTTAATCGCATTGAATAAATTAGCCTGCCATATGTTGGTTGAGTTTTAATCAAACTGTATTAAATTCATGCTTTATGATTTTGAAGTGAGTCAAACTAAAAGTATTGGCAATATATTAGATCAAGGAAAAACATATTGAGTTTTGTTTCACGCTAAATCTTTTTAATTGTGGGAGATATTGGAAAACATAATAAACAACACAAAAAAACAGTTACTCAGTACATTGTGTGCCATCCAGTTGTGTATCGACCGATCGATTGTCTGTCGGTCGTATCCTAAGGTTTATAACTTTACAGTAATAGGGGACATAATGCAGCGAATGCAACAGCTTCCCACACACAGTGTGTGTGTCTCGAATCTTTTGTACACAAATCGCTTGTTAACGTTTAAAGTTTTGTAACGTTATTTCTTTTCTTCACCACAGTGCTTACACTCCAGTGTCGCAAATAATTTTGTTAACTATGTTTAAACAACATCCAAATCGCATAATGCCCTATTACACAGAACGTATCACGGACATTAAACGACATATATACTTTAAGTCATTCATGAAGTAAAAGAGTGTAAACACTCATTCTTGGTTTCAACATTCCCTTCGAACACATTAAAACCACTAACATCAAAAAGGAAGTTTCATCACCTCAGCGATCATGTGACACAAAGAAGCGATGTGATTGGCTGGTCACAATGTAACAGGTAAGTGTTATGCTTTGCTCAAAATGTGGAAGTTTAAAGCATTAAAAATAAATAATATGAATTAAATTATAAATTATATAGTAGGTTTTAACTTGGACATTTTGTTTATATGTATCAGAGAATAATAATTTGCCAAATTAATTATTTAATTAAATACATTTAATTTATTTCTATCTACTGTACATTGCTGAAGGTATCCAAAATGCAGTAATCTCCTTTGAACAGTTATATATTGAGATGTATCTGCTCCTTATGCTCTGTAAACACTTCATAACGGCTCTAATCTTTTTTTTTTCGCCAGATTTTCTCCCTAATTTAGTCGTGTCCAATTCCTCCCCATCACTAGGGGGCTCCCACATTAAGGCTACTATTACCACTCAGTCCGGAAGGGCCGAAGCCAGCCGAAGCATCTTTTCGTACTGCTCGCTCACGCACCCTTGGGGCGGAGTAACACACTTAGGACAGCGCTATTCGCTCCTTCCGCT
Source organism: Leiocassis micropogon (assembly GCA_028565275.1). Classification (NCBI taxonomy): domain Eukaryota; kingdom Metazoa; phylum Chordata; class Actinopteri; order Siluriformes; family Bagridae; genus Leiocassis; species Leiocassis micropogon. The sequence goes on from JAOVVA010000034.1 coordinate 3,784,174, forward strand.
TGCGCAAGCTTAAAGACACCCCTGATTGGCTGTAGAGCCGTAATTAATGTGGAAGCACTAAGTAGCTCTCATCCCTCCTCTCTGAGAGAGCTCGGCCAATCAGCTCTCACTAAACCTCCGGCTGCGAGAGGTTACAGCATCACCCGGGAATTGAACTCGCGATATCCGCATGATAGGACGAGTGCTTTGCTTTCATTAGGCTTAATGGCTCTAATCTGAGATGCTGTTGGTTAATTGGTGATTTCTAAGGTAACTGGTAACTCTAAATGAACTTATCCACTGCAGCAGTGGTAGGTTTTGGTCTTGCTTTCCTGGGAAGGTCTTCATGGGAGACAGTTTCATCATGGTGCTTGATGGGTTTTGGAAATGCACTTGACAATACTGTTCATGTCTTAAAATAAAAACCGACCGTTGCTGTTGTTGTTACTTAATTACCTAATACTATATGTGTTATTTCATAGTTTTGGAAAAATCTAGTAGTGTTCTAGTATGTAGAAAATGAATCCAAACTTGTGTCTAAACTTTTCACTGGTACTGTATAACGTTCTATTAAATTAAATTTGATGCAAACTTCATTGTCAGAATTCAAGCATTCATTTTTAAGAAAGAAGCATCAAAGTAATAAGCATAGCTTTGTTGTACTGTATAATACAGTATTCTCATAATAAGAAGTACTGTTTAAACCTCCTGAGACCCAGACTGTACTGTTGTGTACATTGCAATTTCTTTTCACTGCTTCTCTTCATATGCACCTGATAACTATGAATCTTTGAACAGAAGGAAGTTTGACGAAATAACTATACCTAAAAGTCCTCATATGAGGCTTAGTGGTAAGCACCATCGCCTTGCACTTCCAGGTTCCGGGTTCAATTCATGCATGTTCTCCCCGTGCTTGGTGGGTTTCCGCTGGGTTCTCCGGTTTCCTCCCACAGTGCAAAGACATGCAGCTTAGGCTAACTGACTGTGACTGCACGTGTGAATGTTGTCCGGAGGTCTTACCACGGTCGTATGTATGGGAATTTATTGATGGTCCTCATACAAAGAGCACAAAAAGGTGTATAAAACAATACAGTTGGGAGAAAATGTCACGCGCTCATATGATTTTAAGTGTGAGACTTCACTTCCTGTTACGTTAAATGATTAAACCACAGCCTGCTCCAGCTAGTGCATTATTTTTACACATATTTTACACATATCTCAGTGGGTTAGTTATGGAGCCACACAGAGCCTGGATCTCTGTTTCTTTCATAAGTCCATCAGTGTTCTTTGTATCTTTCCTCTTCATGCACGGTCTCACACCTCCACTCGAAAAGCTTCTTGCAGTGTTGTATGTAATATTTATCTTTTTTTCATCCCCTCTACTATATTCTAAGAATTAATTATAATGGTTATAAAAGCTGGCATAGATCTCTATGCTCTGTTGTACTTGAATAAAGAGTCCTAATTAAGTGTGTGTGTGTGTGTGTATTAGTGTGAGTTGGTGTTCCATGTTCAACAGTTGCACTGTTTCTGTTCTGTGAGATGTGAAATCAGATAAGTGGCACAGTGCGGCAAACATCATCTAAAGGCGACTGCACACACTCACACGTGCGCACACACACACACACACACACACACACACATATACACACTAAACAAACCCAATCTTACACAGATAAGCTCCTGACAGGCCCTGAGGGCTTTGGACAAAGAGCTCGCTGAGGACAACAACAGTTCCGGCAGGAAAAAAAAAAACACACATTACACACACCCCGCTGAGAACACACACTCTCTGACACGAGAAAAACACACACACTTCACATCCAAGCCGCATTCCGCTCAAAGGTATGGTAGCCAGGGTGATGTAAACATACACACAACCGGGGTTAGCATAGCAATTGGCAGGATTGGGTACCTGGAGCACCGTTCTTCCTGTTTTGATACGGGTAATTAAATCTCTCTCTAATCTCCCTCTCTCACCCGCTCGCTCTCGTTCTTTGTTTTGGAGACATTCCCGTCATTAATTTTGCATGAGCAGCGTCATGTGGAAAATGCCACTGCGTTACGACTGTCATGGCCGAGCTCCAATCCCGGAGAGAGCGTAAAAGAGAGCAATCTTATTCCTTTTTTATTTTTTAAAGCACTCTTGAGGTACTTTGCTTATTTCCAAAGAAAACTTTTACTTTTTTATTTGTTTGGTTTATTGTAAAATCTTTTATTATGTATTAGAATATTAGAATATTATATGACATAGGACTATGGCCTCACACCTCCAGGATTCCTCGGGGTCTATGTGTCTGGAGTTCTCCCCATGCTCGTTTCCTCCAGGTACTCCGGTTTCTTCCCACATTTCGAAGACATGCAGAGTATGCTAATTGGTGTAAACCAAATAGCCTGTAATGCATGAGGGAGGTCATACAAGTGGGAATAAATACAATGGTCACCATTGGCCTCCACGGGCCCTAGTTGGACTACAGAGTTTCCTAGGTGATGAACAGGTTGAAAATACTAATCCCAAAATGGGATCTGGATTATGGAGGACATGGGTGGCATTAAGGGTGGGGATTTGGAACAAATTCAAAAATTCTATGGCAATTGAAAAAGACTGGCTTGATCACGGTTGGGGACGGAATGGTTGGTTTTAAAGGGAAACCAGAATACCTAAAGGCGCCCCTGATGGGGTCTTTAACTAGTCACACATTCTCAATCTTCCTACAAAGTACTAGACACTCCCTAATGAACTGAAACTGTATTCTCGAGTTCTACACGTAGCGTTCAAGTGTTCCTCAAAACTGAAGAGATTGCCTTAATGCTCTGAAGGACACTCTTCTTCAAATGTTTGAAGGAACACTACGGCAATGGAGACAAGACAAACAGGACACAATAGGATATGGTTTAACGCTGATGCTGATCAAGGAAGGGAGGGGGGAGGTTCGGTCAAGCTGAAGTTAAACTTTCATGGAAACGATTTGACTCTGGTAAACCCGGGCAGCCTTTTCCTGAACTCCGTGTGTGGTTTTGTGCTTTGTAGTCGCTCGGGTGTGTAATGTGACGCCAAGTCAAACAAGACGAGGAAATGTTTTGCACAAACCGACCGAGCAAAAACAGCACGGTGGGCCCTCAGTTATTCCAAGTGCGGAAGAAATCTGAGAGATTGATTTTTTCAGAATCCGGCAGTCTTCGGTTGCGCCGCCATTCGTTGAAACGTGGGCTGGAAACGGTAAAGCCGCAGAGTCACGTCTGCTTTAAATTGCGTGCATGCAAAGTTTTCATTAAGGGTAAATCGGTGGGTTTCAAAGCCGTCTCCAGCATGCCCACTGACTCACCCAGTTTATTTTGCGCGAGCAATGGGATCGCATTTATTATCACACCATTTATTCAGCTCGCATTCATCATTCAGATTTGTTCATGGTGATCCTTTGCTCAGCTGATCTCATAATTCAAAGCTTGTAAAAACTGTGTATGGCATTTCAGATTCTTGCATCTACTCATGCAAACTATTTACAAATTTAATTTCATATCCTGTTAACCATGCTCTGTAAACTTTATATCAGATGCATGCATATAGTTAAAATGGGACAAGTCATGTGACCACGACTTGCCTAGGCGTTGTTAAGATTCCTGTCTGCTTTAGGAGCTGGAGGTGATCTAAATTGCCATCTTAGGTTTCGAATCAATCACACGTCCTAGGAAAGAAGGTACGACGCGGTATAAAATGGCAACAGGAAAAGGGCAAAGCAGCCGAAGAGGTCCTTTGAGTATTTTCAGAGGAAACTGTAAACCTCTAGCTGACCTTAACGCAGTGCTCGATACAGAGGAGTGGCAGGTAAAACGCTGTTATGGGGAGCTAAGCCTTGCTGGAGGTTGTGGTTAGACTCCATTGTGTTTTTGTGTGAAGAGGTGTATGTTTCATGTGCTTCCAAAGAAAACCAAAAAAAACTTCCGGCCAAAATCTAATATTGATCTGGGACAATTAATAAAATGCCGTCTCCTGCACAAGTATTAACACCTCATGCGTAACTTTCTAAATGCCGCACACATAGACACAACTTAGATTAGCATCAAGACGGACAACTTGTGTTCACCAACTGCGATTTGATCTCAATGTTTAACCTCAAATCCTTTGTTAAAGGTCCCATGTCTTACTATTACTTAAACAAGTCGGCACTGGTCTCAGAGCTCCCTTAAAGTGTGTGTGTGTTAATACTCCAGCTAACACACCCCTCAGACAACACATTTTCTAATTCCACTAATTCCCTCTGTTTCACTCCTCCTTGTAAATGAGTCACTGCTGAGTAGCATCAGTTGGGGGTGGGATTCTCTTATGTGAGGTCACATTAGGGGGGATATCTAATTGGCTTGTTTAAACTGGACAAAAGGACAAAAAGCAAAGAACATTTTCTTCCCTCACATCTTTCTGTTTGTACACACACACACACACACACATACCGGAGACACATTTGAAAATTCAAAAATGCTTCCTTAATAACTCCCCTATAACTAATGACATTTTAGTCATTTTCCAGCAGCAAGATATAGTTTTGCTAATGCAGCTTAAATAGCCTATCTACTTTATGTTAAATTTTGTGTAATACATTTAATTCATTTAAAAACCGACGTATGATGGGTGTTCGAGTCAAACTGAGACTGGTGATAAAAATTTCTGGTGAATGAAGGCATAAATAAAGGCATATCATTTTTTCATGTTTGTGTTTCCTTCTGGCTCTCCCTTTTAGTTATGCTATTATAGTTAGTCCTGCCGGAGTCTCTGCTTGCAC
>JAOVVA010000034.1:3794899-3817399 GCA_028565275.1 Leiocassis micropogon
CTGACTGTCATTTGCATTGACTAATTATGAAAATCAGAGAAAGATATCATTTGCGTAATAATTTGGAACGTAGTGTAATGCTAAATTTAAGAAGGAGCTATTTAGATATGTAATGCTAGCTAGATAACATTTAGTCACACTAGCTTAGTGAAAACAATGTTTGAGAAGTTAAATGTTTATCTTAGAATGTTTTTACCTCAGATCTAACCTCCTTACAAAAAACAACCTATGTTTGAGCTAAAAAATTATCTTAAACATACCCATGTATGTTTCTTAATTAGCCACATATCTCTGGTTTCACATGGGAAAAAAATGCATATTCTTACTCAAAGAATTAAAAACTGTTGAGCCCCTAGCAGGGGGACATGGGTGGGTAAAAAAAAAAAAAAAACATTGTAGAAAAAAAATTCCGTACGTAATATGTCTTTCAATGGGAAAAAAATAGCATTTTTATTTGCAAAATCTCGCCAACATTTGCGCGATATATAGCAAACTTCCAGGTTAGTTTTCCAGCGTCAAAATACCGAAAGGGCAAAACCCGAGGATGAACTGAATGTCCAAGCTGAAAGTAAAATTCAGTAATTCTCTCCATGCCTGTTTAACAACACACATGTAACCCTAATCCAAGTACTGTAGTATATTGCCCGTTTGCCTCTCCTTCTTAATTTTTTTAGTGGTTGGCATAATTTTTTTGCAATATCTCGCAAACTGTTCGTGATATCTCGCAATAATGTTGGCAAAATCTCACAAACAAAAAGCTCAATTTTTTCCCTTGAAATAATATTTTTTCTGTTCCGCTACTATTTATTTTTTTTAAGTAACATCTTTTTCCTTCAATGTTTTTTTCTTTTCCACCTATTTCATTTTAGGGACTCTGTAAAAACCCTAAAAATACTGAACATCTTCCACACCACAAATGAGCTAATAATGTTGTAAGAGCTCATATGAAGAAATCACTGAGTGATACCGATATGAAAAACTCTTTTCCCCAGACATAATTTAACCCTATTACCCTCCATGCTCAGGTCATCAAGCAGGAGATAGATGTTCTGCCAAATCTCTGTATCTCCCCCAACGACCCTTAGCGTTCCTTATCTAACCCGGGAAGTCATTACCCTGGAGCCATTAAATTGACATGTAAGACTTTTTGTAATCTATTAATCATTACAATCTGTAATATGTGCTTGGACAAACCTACTACATATTTTACACATTAGCACGTTGATAATTTAGCCAGATCATATACTGTATGTATATTTCTTTTTCCATAATGAGGAGTAATCCTGTTTATTTATAGCTAACTACACAGTATGTAATATTCTCCTTGAGAGGACCTTCTAATTAAATAAAGTTAATTGACTTTACTTATGAACTGGGCCAACATCCAAACATGATTACTTGCTATTTAGCCTGTTTAGCTTAGCCGTGCTTGTTTAGCTGAAAATGAGTGAGGCCGTGGAGAGAGTAGAGGAGGAAGCTAATTCTGTTATCTCTACTGGAGCCGTTTCATTAGCGTGCCGCTAACACAAAAAAAGCACAAGAAGTCATATTTCTCGGCAACGGAACTGACCGAATTGATTCAATTGGTTAAACGATGGAGTCAATGAAGTTCTGCTTATTTTGGCTGGGGGAAGGTGCTGCTATTGTGCTAATAGTGGCGCTTATCTGTTTAGTGGAGAAATAAATCTATAGGGAAATCAATCTGCAAACTTTGTGTGGACTCGGTTACCCTGTGGCTATAATGTGATCTATTTGTTGCCCTTTTTTCTTCTTGAGCAGATGCAATCTTCTTACAGAAGCCCGCTCTGGGGATCCCTCCTGCTGCAAAACATGTTGGATTACCAACATGGCCGAATAGCGGGAAACTCTTCGAGTATGACACCTAACCTTTTTATATTTTCCACTTGCTTTCCCGCTTTTGTGTGAAGCGACAGTCCAAAGAGGTTTAAGGTTTAAGGCCCGGCTGCATCCGCCTCAATCCCCCCCCCCCGTTTGATAAGAGCTTTTCTTGCCTACACAAAGACTCTGAGACACGGCTCTCCTCTGGGGTGTGACAGGAGTCCGTGTTGGCGTTTTCTGGCAGCTGAGCAGAATTGCTCGACTGCACGGACTCAATCGCAGGAGGATGAAGGGAAAGCGGTGCAAGCTACAACAACATCGATCTGCAGTTTATCTTTTATCACAGAAGCGAATGAAGGGAGATACAGCCGAGAGAGCGAATGATCGGTCGGCCCAGGGAGGTTAATGAACAACCTCTCTCTCTCACTCTCTCTCTTTCTTTCTGACATTTGAGCAATGTGAGTTCTTTAATAATTTTTTTCTTAAATGTACTAAGTAGGGTTGATTCCTGACAATGGATTCCTGGCAAATCAGATATGCAATATGCATAAAAAATAGGGGGGAAAAACAGCAAAGTAAGAACTTCTTCCAAGGTCCTGGCCTTGGAAGCGGAAGAATGAACAGGGTCCTGGGGTGTGAAAGATGACAGCGCCCTTATGATAAATCGAGCTGCCTCGACACGTAGCGGGACTGCTAATGCACTGCCATATGGCTGAAAACCAAAATGGCCGCCTTAACCTATAACCTCCACCATGACAGAGGAACATCGCAAACCGTTGTTTTACTTGTTTATACATCATGTCCTTTGGAAAGGTTGACAGGATAATCCGGGAGAATTATCTTATCAAACTAAGCCAAGATAGTATGTCAGAGGACGATGCTAACTTTGACCCAATGATACCTTTACACAAAAAACATAAGGCAAGAGGCAAGAATGTACCCCCTTTATTCATTATTATAACTGAAAGAAACATGGCTGACAACACAATGCTACACAGAATAGCGCTGGAAATTAGCCTATTATAATTAACCAATATCAGAGTGCTGTTACCATCCATTATTGTCACTTTCCTCTCGTCCAATCAGATTGCTCAGTCGGAACTACCTGTTGTATAATGTCACCTCCGCCTTTTGGCTACATAGCACTAGTAAGAACTTAAAAGTACTGTTAATTACACTAACTGTCAGTTGCCAGCTCCGCAAGTCGCGGTTAGTTAGTTTCGCCAGTCGCGGAAGGATATGTTTTGTTCTGCAAAATAACTGGTTAAATAAACAAACAAATCATAATCTGTCGATAATAACTAGTATTTGTGGAACAATACCACACTCGAAGTCGTGCTGTTGTGCTTGGTATCAGCATACAGTAGCTTGCAAATGCTACAGACATACTCTTTTCGATTTATTGTGAACACTCAAAAAACTCTTGATAATCAGAAAAGGAAAGCTCATTCAAAAACAAATATGGCTGCCTCACCTTACCTTTCTACTCTCTCTTTACATCTACAGTACTACGTTTCCACGTTTCTTAACAAAATGCTACACCCAGGATGCTTTAATAAAGACTTAGCATACGTGACTGCTGCTAACATTGTCCCAGAAGTTTAATAATGAGTGAATGAAGACACTGCTTCCCTTGTGAGCGTGTTTCAACCCTCCCCCACCCCACACACACTCATATATACACACACACACACGCACCCCTATTTCTGTGATGTATTTAATTATGTTTCCCCTGGCACAGGAGATAGCGAATTGTTAATTACGCTTTTGTCGTCTCTTCAACAGAACTACTCGACCAAACGGGAGAGCTCTCGATTAACAATGCAGCTGCTTATTCCAACGATGTGCCAAAACTATGACGCCATTTACTCTCTTTTTTTTTTTTAACTCATTGGTTGCTTCTTCGCTATTGCAAATCTCGCTCATGCTCTCTTTTCCCTCGGCCTGGGCTGTTTGTTTGTCATCCGTTCTTGTCTTGTTCTGCATGATCTGAGATAAGGAGGTCATCTTTTGTATCCTCAGTACATGTTTTTATCACCGGCCAACAGCCTGGTTATAACCTTATGAAATGTTTGCTGTGTTTTGACAGAAATGTAGGTCAAAAAGGAAAAATATAAAGAAGAAATACATTTCAGCCATGTGTACAAAATATGCTAGTCTGGTCTTAGCGAGATTATTACTCTAGCAAGCACACATAGTCAGCTCGGATTTAATTAGCGTGTTCAATGCTTCTTTTTCACTCAGTACTGATCATGGCACACTACTCTCCGCAATATGAAACAAGCATGTGCCAAATGAAGTACCCGTGGCCTATGAAACAATCAAGTCGGGGCGGCCTCGGTATCTATTAATCATAGTCTAGGAGGTTTGCCGTTGTCCTCTTTTAATGGCCTTCTCTGAACAATGATGTGCTGAAGCAACTCTTAATTGCTGCTAACTGAATTGATGCTTTAACACAATGGATCATTGCTCACAGAAGGTGAGTATGCATTAGTGATGCCTCCCACATTTTTTAACTCCTTACCTGTTATAAGGTCTAAAATCACAAAGCCAGTACATCGCACGAGGCCGTACAACTGACTGCTGCCGCACACAGATGGCCGGCTGCTGTGCGATGCTACGCATGAGGTTTTTCGGGATGGCGACGGCACTATTCCGAGGTGCCAAAAAGAAAAGAAAAAAAATCCCCAGACGCGCGCAATAACGTAAATCTGCCTAAACCAGGAGAAGAACTGCCCTAGCCACTCAGCCTCACACTCATCGCTCGTGTTAGCAGAGGCGATTATGTGCTTAAGTGTAAACGCGTATCGATTGACTCCACCAATAAGTCTATCGAGCTGAGTCATTGGATTCGAACTGATAGCTGCGTGTAAGGCGCTCGTAAATCAGGCGAACCCACGGCACAGACGCGCGCATTCCTGCACTAAGCTGAGGTTTCCTTACTTCGGGCCTCGGGGCTAAGAAGCGCGCACATGACTGAGCAACAGAAGCAGGACGGGACAAGACGAGGCCACGGTGATGATGGAGACAGATTCTTCACTGACGCCTCGTCAGCCTATCCAGCCACGCTGCGATTTCATGCCGGATTAGAGGCGGCTCACGTGTCACCTCAGGATGGGATGCTTTACATGCCAAAGCACCAAACGAGATGACCTTTGACACGGGCAGGAACAGCCGTAAGGGATTAGGACCTCGATCAGAATCTGAAAGAATCTGTCTTGTAGTAATTAGTTACGCAGGGAATAATGTTGCAAAGTGTTTTATTCCTGTTATAACATGGCAATTTGCCTACAGTTTATTTTATTATTAATATTATCAATAGCAACACGCTGATTAATAAATAACAATAGCGGGTTTAAGAAAGAGTTCATTGAAATGTAAATTCAGACTGAAATAATAATAGTTAATAAAACACGCACGCACGAAACCCTTACTTTCCCTCTCTGAAATTAGTTCTCACATCTCTCGCTCTTTGAACGCCCACAGTTCCAGAACTAAGATGCTAATTCCAAGCGAACGTGGCATTAATTTGTGCAAATTGCCCAGTCTGTGCAGGGTAGACGGTGTGTTTCCAGCGACAAGCTGAATTGCGTCTCACCTTTGTCGGCCTCGGGCTCGGGGAGCGCGAGCGCTGAAATTGTGTCCCTTCATTAATGATCTCAATGCATCAGGGCTGACAAGGAGTGTAAGAGTTCTGCGCTCGCATATATTCACTGCAATTTATTCGGGAGAGGGGAGGAGAAATTAGTGAGGCTGGAGCGGAGACACTGAAAAAATCTAGAGAAACAGGGTAAGCCAAGGAGAGCAGAAGCGAGATAATGAAAGATTAAACGGGAGCAACTTAGAAACAGGTATAGACGGAAATCAGGGCGAGAAAGAAAAAATGGAAAAAAAATGGGAAAAAGAGGGAAAGGAAGGAGGATGCAAAAGAGATTATGAGAAAACTTCAAAAGAGGAAGCATGAATGAGAGATAACGCGATTGCGAGGAAGAGACTATAAAGAAAATGACAAAGTGTAAAGATAATAAAGATATTATAAGATATAATATGTTACATTAAGGAAGTGAGATGGAGAGAAGAAATGATAAGAGGTGACAAGAAAGTGTGTGAGTGTATATAGGAATGAGTTATGGCATCCTCTCCTCCTAGCTGAAGCTTGTGTCCTCTCGAAGTCTCCCCAAGGTTTTGTAATTAATTTCCATGTTTTATTTGACGCTAAGCGGCTCTGATGCCAGAGATTATGCTGAATGTCGCAGCAGCAATCAGCTCTTCATTTGCTGCTTTATTTCCCAAATCCACCTTCACAGGCCACACACCTGCACACACAGCGCTCAGGGCGGCGGAGCGGTACAGACGCCGGCTGAATTATTAAAACGACGCCAATAAAACGCCTGGAGGAGTCCACATTATCTTAACGCTAGGGTTAATGGTAAAACTTTTTCACCCAACTCCTGATGTAATAAAGGATCAAAAGTCTCAGTATATTATCAAGAATTTTGTTAGTTCTCCAGAGGCCACGCCTTCTTTAAAAAACTGACAGGTAGAGAAGCCACGCCTTCAGTATGATCAACACGCTCAGATGCCACACACGAAGGCCACGCCTCCATCTCTGAGACTGACAGACAGAGGCCACGCCTCGTTCTGTGGGACTGACCCACAAAGGCCACACCTCCTTTTTTTTAACTGACACACAAAGACCATGCCTTCTTTTCTGAGACTGACCACACCTCCTGAGGCCACACCTCCTTCTGTGAAGTTGACACACAAAGGTCACACCTCTTCATCTGAGACTAACACTCAAAGGCCACGCCTCCTTATCTACAATATATATGATCTTATAGATCATGCCTCCCTCACTAAGACTGACCCACAAAGGCCACACCTCCTTTTCTGAAATTGATACACAAAGACCATGCCTTCTTTTCTGAGACTGACACACTATGGTCATGCCTCCTTTTATAATTGATGCACAATACCTCCATATCTGAGACTGACATAGAAAGATCACGCCTCCATCTCTGAGAGTGTCATACAAAAGCTACGTCTCCTTTTCTGAGACTGACCCACAAAGGCCACACCTCCTTATCTACAACTGACACAAAGGTCACGCCTCCTTTTAAGACTGGCACACAAAGGACACGCCTTCTTTTCTGAGACTGACACACAAAGGCCACATCCCCATTTAAGAGACTGACACACAAAGACCACAACTGTTTTTCCAAAACTGACACAAAAAGACCACGCCTTCTTTTGAGACTGACACAAAGGTAATGCCTCCTCAGTTGAGACGGACACACTAAGGCCACACCTCCCCCTCTGACACTGACATGTACAGGCCTTATGCTTCCTTTAACAGACCGACAGGTACATCGACCACGCCTCCTTCACTGAGACTGACACACAAAGGCCACGCCTCAATCTCAGAGACTTACTCATAAAGGGCACTTGTCTTTTTGGCTGTGAGGTCTGTGGAAGACTGCGTCGGATCGTCAAACCCTCCTCATGATTGTGCTGACACAGTCACAGATGGAAGCGTCTCTTTGGAATGAAGCGATAAGCTGATGCTCCTAGACGCTTTCATGCTCGTCTCTCCGTTTCTCTCACTCTTTCCTCTCTCCCCGTCTTTCTTTAATCCTGCCTGCTTGTACATCTCTCTACTCTCTGTGAACTTACTTTTTACTCTCTCTCTCCCTCAGCTCTGTCTCTATGTCCAACTCTCTCTCTTCCTTTATCTATCCCTTTTCAACTACATGCCTCTATCCCTTTCTCTATCACTTCCTGTCTTTTTATCTCTATATCTCTCTTTATATCTCTCCCCTGCATTACTTTTTCTCCCTGCTTTCCATCTTCTTCTTTTTCTTTCTCTCTTTCTCTCTCTCTCTCTCTCTCTCTGACACATCGCGTTACGTGAAGGAACTCATGGCCATGGCGTGAAATACATCGCTACATCTTTTAGATTCACGCCGGATCAGTGTCGATCTCCCTTTACTCGACATGCGGCTCTGTCTGTATATGTGTGTGTGTGTGTGTGTGTGCATCCCAGGGGCTCAGATCAAATAGAGGGATAAAGAGAGGGATAAAAAGATCGAGATGAGGCCAGCTGGTCTAAGGCAGAGCCGGAGAACATGGACAGAGTGACATGAAGGATTTCATCTCGCAGATAACAGACCGTTTAGATCGAGACATAGAGAGAGTAAGAATGAGAGAGAGAGAGAAAGCGAATGAAGCTGAGGCCTGGATCTTTCTGCGTGTCTGTCTGCTTGCCGTTTCATGGCTCTCTCTATCTCTGAATACACACTCGTGTGCATTTTGTGTGTGTGTGTGTGAGAGTATGTGTGAGAGTGTGTTGTTGGCTGTGTCCTGTTATAACTCTCTGTCCCATTACATTCTTTCCCCTTGAGCAAAGCAGACATTCGGAAATAAATACAGTATTCCAGGCGATGGATAAAACCTAAGCAAACCTCTTTAGTCAAAGACGTCGCTTCTGTTTGAAGGATGTGGTCTGAAGTTTCGGAGGATTTAAAACAGGGATGTTTAAACAGGAACCAGCTCACTGAAAACTATAACGCGAGAGAGTCGAACAGGGACCCAGGATAAAAATTTCTTGTGAATGGAAGTGTAAAACTGATTGCAGAAAAATATCTGGATGGTGCGAACACTTTAAAGGTGGCCGCACATCCATGAATGACGATTCCTTGAAAATCAACAGATAAATCGCGGAAGAGATGCATCTGTCTGGGGGGAAACTATACACACAATCGTTCGCCAGCACCACTTGCACGTTACAGGAACTCGGCTGAGAGTTATTGCCATATCCCGTCCCGGATTTTTCCTGGGAGTTCCTGGGAGGCCGCGTTTCAGGCATGAAGCAAGCCAGTCTGCGTACTGAGATGTTCTACCTTGATCTTCTCCAAGCACGAGTGAAACACTGGGATAAGTGCAAGGGATTATATATAGAAATAACGGGGGTTATTCAACAACAACTTTCTTAACTGTGTTCAATCAAAAAGTCCCGGTATGACTCAGATACCCTTTGTACTTTCGACACAAATTATTTTAACCATCTGACCCGCAGTCAGGCTTTGAAACCAGAATATTTTGCAATGCACTTCACTCCGCCACATTGCTTTTACCCGGTTGATGGATGTCTGGTAACCAACCGTGAGTTTGAGAAAGGAATTACAGTAAGAAAACAGAGCCAACAAAGCACTCTATCATTAGCTGTAGACTGACCTCTCGAAGTTAAAGCCCAAATCCATTTAGCACCCTAAAGGCATTTGTTTTTGTCACTTGGCCTAAGTTCTGTTTCGAGAACAGAACAGCAATACCTTTATATCTATCCTACAGTAGTTAGCAAAATGTACCAGAGTATTAAATCTTCATTGGATTCCCCCTAAAAACACAACATATTTTCACTAAGGAAAAAAAAAATCCGCCTGGCATAATCTCTGGCTTTATTCTCCATCAAACCCTTCCCCAGGTGCTCACTATAAAAAGAGTCCTAAAGGAAAAAGAGGAGTGATCCACCTGAATTCAGTCGTGCCAATAAATAATTAAAAGCCGAGAGAGTGCACGCGGTGGGAGAGATTGCTCGTGGCTGAACCGGTGCTAGACAGAGTGCAGATCTTCATTCTGAGCGGCACGGAGAAACAAGATTACATCATCCCCAACGCTGCCATTAAACAAAGAAAAGTTTGTCCAAGCATCCAAGCAAGCTGGACCTGGCTTCCCAGGCTGCAATGCTGTGGGAATGACATCATGCACTATATCCAGTTGCTGAGGGAAAGTTAGATTTTTTGGAAAGCAGATCAGAAGACTGCAAAGGTAGTGTTTTTTTCAGTGTATTGTGTTTGTATTCGGGTCAGGACTGGTCTTAACAAGAGAGTGTTTTTTTTTTTTTGTTTTTTTTCAAATGCTGGAATTAGTTCTTGGTATTGCACTCGGACTTTTGATCTTAAGTGGAGACAAAGAACAGAGTCAGAAATGTTGGTCTAGAAAGGTCTGTGATACTACCTTCTGAAGAAACTTTGATGGTTTACTTAGAACATAAAAAAAAAAAAAAAAAACTTGAACAAAATACATGAAACATGAAGTAGTTCTTTGGCTGACCCCAGTAATCGTCCCCAGCCAGGACAAACCCCAAGGCACCAGCAACTGAGGAAAATTTGCAGGAACTAAAAGGGGAATTCGACTCAAACCCAGATTTGTGATGTAGGTTCTCATGAATGAAGGCGCAAAACCATTTGACAGTACACTTTCGAGACTTTTAGTTTTAGCCATTTGCAAATGTTTAAAAGAAGGCAGGACGACAATCCCGGCCAAGGTGGCAAAAAGTTTACATATCTCGAGTCAACACAACCACACTACTTCCTTACAAAAAAAAAAATCCAGCCCCCCAGGTTCAAGTTGATCTCTAACCTCGATCATATCTACACCTTTGATCCAACTCAAATTCCTGTTTCCTGTTTCATCGCTAATCCCTTGTTCTGTGCAATGCTTCGAAATAATTCTGCTCCTTCGTTTGGTGAACATTCCCTCGAGAGCATCATTAGCTCAATTCATAGTGTTGGAGTGGAAAATAGTTTTGGAGAGCGCCCTGGATGGTACTCTTCTCAACTCTTCATCACCTTTAGACTTGTGACCCCAACCCAGAGAACACAATAAACCGCCTACACGGTGCAATCGGAGTCTCAGAAAGAACTTCAAATAGATAAGAAGGTACGAATTAGTGTAGAACTTGGAAAAGAGCACGGAGGGTCTAGAAACTTAGCAAATGTTCTAGACACTTGCCAGAACTTGAATGTCATATTTAGACTCTAAAAGCATAAGCATATCAGTTTGGTCTTTTTTTTCCCCCTCGCTGTAATGACCCTAGTTCATCTTGTTAAGAGTTTGGTAATTAGCTGAAGAGAAACACGAAAGTTCTACAGTAAATTGATTCCAGAAAACTTCTCCCTCTGTTACTCTCAGACATTATCAAATTGCAGTGCTGTAAAAGGAATAAACACTTTGGGACGTGCTTGTTCTGTAAAAATGTCGCTGAAATGTTAACTACCCAATGAGATGTCACATCCAAATATGGTGATACAATATAAAGCTTTAAATTTATAAATACAGCAAAAAAAAAAAATTGCTCAGTTGAAATTCTGTGACTCTCGTGAAGCCGTCAATAGACGCAGCAGATGTTCCTCTATGATAATGAACAAAGTCTATCTTTCCATCCTGCATATTAATATTTAGTGCAACACCACTCTTGTATCCACTTATCTGCTAGCTAAATCATATCTGACGCTGTACAAACACACAATGATTCATTTCCTTTATTAATTACAGTCAGGGGAAATTTTGTCTAGACAGAGATCTATAAAGTCGAAGCAGATTAGGTTCGATCATTTTTAATTATGGAAATAAATAACCAGTCATTATCTGTTCTGTTACTGAGCACCATGCAGTTCAGGCTGTGAGTGATAAAAAAAAAAAAGTGGTGCTTTCTACTAAGCAAAAATAAATAAATAAAATGTACAAGAGGCAGAAGAAAGCACAAAAGCCTCACCATGCCTAAGAACTTCCTTTCGAAAAAACCAGAAGGGCCAACTTCCTCCTCAACAGCTGTACATGCTGACTTGGACACTTTACCGATTCAATGCTTTTCACACTTTGCAGCTCCATAAAGGCAGAGCTCACCTGGGTGGGTAGATAAGTCCGTAAATGAGCACAGTTTGGAGACAAACAGGCTCTTTGGCAAATTCTCCGGGTCCTGGCGTCTATAGAGCTGAAGGATAAACCAGAATGCTGGGTGCTCTGTGAGCTCGGGATATTTCCAAGCTGAGTAATTTTACAAAGGTTTTCATGCAGAGAGCTGAACCTCACTTTGGTGAACACGCAGGGCTTAGGCAGTCGTCTATTCAGGCATGAATTTCAACACTTCAGCAGTGCTTTTGTTTTCCAGTCAGCATTGTGGCAAAGGAAAGAGAATTGTGTGGATTTACTGAGAAAATGTAGGTGGATGGGACTGGAAACGAGTCCAATTCGTGTGAGGTGATAACTGGTATACCTCAAGGATCTGTGCTTGGTCCTGTCCCATTATTGTTCTTTGTTACATCTTCGGAAATAATTATCCAGTTGCATTTTAATCCCTAACCTAAATCTAGGCTTATGGTTTAACCCTTAACTCTTAAACCATAACCATACAACTTTACCTAGGCCAACCATTAACCTAGAGAAAACCCTATCCCTTGCCCAGTCCTGAACCTAGGCAAACCCTTACCCCATACCCAACCCTTTAGTTAACATGCAGGCCTGAGGCAGTTCAGATATCAATTTCAGCACTTCAGCAGTGCCTTTGTTTTCCTGTGAGCATTGTGGCAAGTCCAATTCACATCAAGTAATTACTGATATACCTCAAGGATCTGTGTTTGTCCTATTATTGTTCTTCTTTATATCTTTGGAAATAATTATGCCACTTTTATGTGCCTTGAATCATAAACACTAACTACATCCTGATGTAAACCTAGGCCTAGCATCAGTCCTAGCTCAACCCTAGATAAACCCTTAACCCTTACGCCATAACCCTAAAACTTAACTGTAAAACAACCATGTACCAAGGGAAACCCGAAACCAAACCTTATTCCTTGCCCAGTCCTAATCCTAGGCCAACCCTTACCTTTCATAACCCTAAACCTAGACGAAGCCTAACTCAAACTGAGGTTACATCAGAAGCACCAAAATTTTCAGCTCAAAGACAAAGCATCCCATCACTTCAATAGGACCATCAATTCAATCACCTTTTTAATTCACCCTGTCTCTGTTATTACTACCAAGGTGACCGAGCTACACTGCAGTATATAACCAAAATTATGTGGACACCAGATCATCCATATACATACATGTGAGCGTTCACCGAATTTGTTTATGATGGTCAGGTGTCCACATACTGTCACACATATAACTTATGTTAATTGTGAAGAACAATTTTCTGACAAGGACATGAGGGCCAAAACAATAAAGACTGCACCAAAACGCCATACTCTTGTGGTTCACGTTGACCAAAGAAGAGCGTTTCCTATGTGGGATGTATCTCAGCAGAACTGCACTATCTTACAGCTAGCTTTGTTCCCATCGCTCTGAGAGTTACAGTAGAGTGTAAAATAAGTCATAAACAGCCAGATATGATGAACAGAAAGCCAGATGGTCTCTCGACTCTGACACATGCTCTCAGGTTACTCCGTTCTCCACCAAAGCGTGGGAAGACTGAACTAGGGTAAGATTTACGACGTCTATCAGATGACAAAAAGCTACCAAATGCAAATATATGGTTAGAGTATCATTTGCAGCTTCTGTTGCTTTGAAGACGGGAACATATTTTTTAAGGTTCAAAGAACTAGCGCTACAGCGGAAAGACGCTAATCTCTTTTAATCGTGGCATTAGCTGCAGCTGCTGCTGGGACAGCGCATGTCAACGGATTAAACGCGGAAAACTTGCCTAAAATTTCCCCAACATATGTTGGAGGTTATATATACGGCTGTGTTGCTTCTGTTCCGTCGTGGCGAATTTAATTTCTCATAAAAGACGTCCGAGTAAGCCGGAGTAGGTCTGTTCTCTTTTTTAAAAACTTGTGCGAGTAGATTTAGAGTGGACTTCATTATACTTCCATCAAAGCACTTAATGCAAATGAATTCAGTGAGTCTGCTAGTTCATCACTAATGGCGTTCCTCATCATCCCCTATCCCGGCCGCATGCTAATAACCCAGTGGCGCATTTTCTCCTCCTTGTCTTCGTCGCTTCTCTCGTAATGATGCAACTGATGCATGCAAATGATGCATCAATTGCCGTTGTTCCCTACAGAATCCTCCTATACGCCTGACGCTGCTTGCGCAGGACTGAGCTGACTTACTGTGACAGCCGTGCTTCAACTTATTACCAAGCGGGTCTGTATTAGCGGCCTACGCTATTCAAACTGCATGCAGTGCAAGACTACGCTGTGTACTCTGGATTAGGGGTTTGTTATTCTTGCGCATAAGATCCATGAACAGCAGCCTTGAAAAACCTCTCGCTCAAAGAACCTTAAAGCCGCAGAAATCTGAGCATATTACTGTACACGCTACTTTTAAGTCTGTGTCCAATAAAACCCAATGCTAATCCAGTGGTTAGTGTTACAAGTTGAATCCCAGATGGCTGCGCTTTTATACGTGATATAAAAAAGAACAACAGGTGAACGTCTGTGGAATTAACATTACTTTAGGCTCTGGCTGTGTTCTTTGAGGTCTAGCAGCAGGAGGAAAGGGAGCTCTGAGCAATCAGGAGCTAGTCTCTGAAGAACCGCTACAGGCAGAGTTTCTTATGAAGGAAGAAACAAAGAAAGGTCAGAGATGAGAAAAAGAGAGAGAGAGAGAGAAAAGAAAATGCAGAACAAGAGGAAAAAGAGCAAATGAAAGCTTGAAGAAGACAAAACCAAAAGGAAATAGGAGGTGAGAGATCGAAACAAAAGGGTGGAAATAGCAATTTGCCCACAGAAATTACTTGAGAAAAGTGCAGCTCAGAAAAGAAAAGAGCATACGATCTATGCCAGGGAACATCATTTCACGCTACTGCCACCACCGGGCTCCATTACTCAGCGCTGGAGAGAGGAAGACAGAGAAAAAAAAACAAGCTCTTGTTTTGTTTTACGTATTATCCGTTGAAGAAATGACCTTGCTCATGCTCATTATCGACCCGTTCCAAATGTCCCTTTTGAATGAAACGATCCGGAGAGCCAACGGATTCAGCCAAGTGGGAGCATTTATGAATAAGACATGACCTCCTTCCCACGGAAGAGACAAACCACTTCAGTTTCGCGCTGGACACGGACAAGATAGGCCCTGTCGTTATGCTTTAGTAGGATTCAGAGACCTACATATGCTCAATACGAACAGTCAGAAATAAACTGGCATTACGTAGTAATTCACATTCCCAATCGTGCATGGCCGCCCAGGCCGAGGGGTGCAACACCTTTTATGCTTGTCTAAGGCTACGTTCACATTACCAGCCTGAAGCGATGCAAATCTGAGCTAATATGACACATTTGTAAGGTCTTTTTAAATGTACAAATCTGATACTTTTATACGTGGTGCTTAATCGGATATCTATATTCCCATACGTGGTCATGTGACTTGAATGAGAATAGGCAGATTGGAACTTGTGCGACTTTTTGCCTCCATAAGCATAAATAATTTGCTAAAAAAACATCCGTTGTTTGGAATGAATGATCGCTCGCTAAAAATATGATGTATTTTAACCGAGCAAAGACGCATCAATGCCGTTTCAGAGGACAGATGTGTCCACGTTAGAGTCAGATAAAAGTTAACCCCATTTGGAAAGATAATGTCGTTTTGTCATGATTGTCATGATATAGCTCACGACCTGACAAAATCCTTTTTGTTTTGTTGTTTTTTTGTTTACGGTTGGTTGTCGAGTTGGGGTTCAGTGATCTAGCAGGACGAACAGTGAAAGTGGCGTGCGTTCACGACTCAAACGTGTTCCTGCTGTCTCGTGTCCCGGGGCAAAATTAATATTGGCTTTGTCTAATTATGCATGTGTAGCTAGTTCATTGCCTACTGGCTAGATATTCAGTAATTAGTACTCTGTTCTCCACTTTCATTCAAATAAAGTGTGATTAAATATCGGTTCAGGGCATTCCAGTGGTTGGTAATTTACTGAGATGGTGCGTGTATGAGCATGTGTGTATGTGAGTGTGTGTGAGAGAGTGTGAAGGTTTCGGGAGCAGATCTACTGTCTTGGTGCGCTGCCATGAGACTTTATCACGGAACACTGTGCACAGCAAAGTCACTCTGTGTCAGCTTTAATTCCTGCACACACTCTTTTCTATTGAGCGAGACACATAAGAATACTCTAGAATTCCTTACATACATATTTCTTCATTTCCAACGTGCTGGAGGAAAGTTCGAAAGCTACAGTAGATTCGGTGTATATCAATTGTCATTGCGTGTACTGTACACTTCCATAGCTGTGATAAATCATAGCTGTATGATGAATGTGTTTGTATCACTTCAGTGTCTTTAACGCCTCGGCCGTTCTGTTCTGTACAGATGTGCGAGGTACAGGGGTAACTCATTTACAGAGTCATGTTTTTTTTTCTTCTTTTTTTCTTTCAGTCTTCCGGTGAGGTATAAACGACTCCCTGCTTTATATTCCGTCTTTCTCTTTTACCTATTCTACTTTATCTTTTCCGTCTTCCACGCTTTATGTCCTTGTCTCGCTCCAGCAGAAAGCGGCACTTTAATTTAAAACTCTTATTCTTGTCTTTCCGTTCGAGTTCAATACGAGTACTCCTTAGACTGTCAGTTGATAGAAGACTACGACGCCAGGATTCTGTGGCAAATTAAAGAAAGTGGCAGGATTTGGGAGTTTTGGAACATTTTCTCCTTAAAAAAAAAAAAAAAACGAGAATTTTTTTGTAAATGTGCCATAAAATTAGATTACTCATCCAAATCAAAATAGTGGGAAAGAAAAAGAGAGAAAGAAAGAATGTGCCTGCTAATAATGAGGGTACTAATCACAAAGCATCCATTATGTCCTTGAGTCTGAGACTTGAAATATAGCAGAAGTTGATAAACCGGTGGAATGGAGCAGAGCCAAAAACCAAAAACCTTGCATGTTTTCCAGAAAATGCATTTCTGCAGTCGGAACACATGATTATTTTGTTTGTCCATTAATGATGATAATTATAATACTGTCTGTGTAGAACAAGAGGTTTTGGGGAGCAGCAGAGAAACTCTTGTATTTTTTCTCTCTCTATACCGGCGCATACGTCTATCTGCAATTTGGGAACGCCAGTTAGCCTAAACTGTATGTCTTTCGACTGTAGGAGGAAACCGGAGAACCCAGAGGAAACCCAGCATGCACGAGGAGAGGGGATTTGAACCCTCAACCTTGGAGGAGCGAAGCCACGGTGCTAACAACTATGCCATCGTATAGTGTGTCAAAAATATGACTGAAACAAAGATGCTTAAAAATTATTTTATAGATAAAGAGTTGAACAATGTTGTCCTGATATGAAATCCTCCTTTTTTGTTATAAAAAATTAAAGGTAATAACTGCTAAATATATTATAGAAAGTTATCCTTCTGTACAAAATCAAACCAAGACAAATGATTTCTCCATCCAAACTTTAAAATAAAACAGCAACGTGAATAAAATCCAAACTTTAAAATAAAACAGCAACGGGGATGAATCGGATGCTTCATCCCCGCCAATCTGTGTATTCTCGTCAGTCGGTGGAGGAAAAATGATATATTACACCGCCATACTATATGTAGTCCTAATTCAACCAAGTAAGCAGA
Organism: Leiocassis micropogon; assembly: GCA_028565275.1. Taxonomy (NCBI): domain Eukaryota; kingdom Metazoa; phylum Chordata; class Actinopteri; order Siluriformes; family Bagridae; genus Leiocassis; species Leiocassis micropogon. The sequence goes on from JAOVVA010000034.1 coordinate 3,812,078, forward strand.
ACATCGCTTTTATAAAGATAAATACCAGCAACGAAGAAGATATAGCTAAAATTTGTACAGGCTTAAAACTTGTTTTTTGGGTTTTATTAAAACAAAATTGTAGTCGCACGAGACTTACCGCGTAAGACGGTGAGGCGCGTGGTGGCGCTAATCTCTCCGACACTGTTGGAGGCCACGCATTCGTAAATGGCTTCATCGCGTGGCGTGCGCAAGGGCTGAATTCTCAGGACGGAGCCGGAGCCGTCGTCGAACTCTATCACCTGTTGGAACAAGAGGCGGAGGGTTACGTGGTGTCTTCTTGTTCAGGATTTGATGAAAAATCAATCCACAAAGATCTGACTGTTATTACACGTGTTATTACACTGTTATTAAACATCGATATTGCTATGCAACAGATTATACAATATAAAAAACTATTAAATAAATTATTTGTTTGACTTTAATTGATTTTTTCAAACATTTTCAGGATTTGTCACACTCCTGTGCTTGTGATCAATAAGAATAAATGTGAAAAAAATAGAACACAATGTGAAATGGTCTAAAAAAAGAAAAAAAGTATTCTTTTGTTTAAAAACAATACAACCCGCTTCAACGCTTTAAAAATGCGACGTACTGTTTTTGTGACATTTATTCTAATGGAGCTGTTCCATTTTAACTCTGCGGAACAAAAAAATAAAATAAAATACAAATGCAAAATACTAAGTCGAATAACCGGCGTCTGAGATTTAGTAGATTTTCCCGAAGCAGGCAAAGTGGGTGACGTGGAGCGGCACGGGGATTCAGATCCATGGTGCGGTTAGTCTATTTATCCGTCGTGTTAGCATGCAGAGCAAACACCCGTGGCGGTGCAATGAACTTTGATAAGATTAGATTTCTGTTGGTGTTAGACAGAAGCGCCCGACCGAGGCCGTCCCCTTAAACGATAATACCCTGCAAACCTTCGCTGGCAGAATGGTGACAGTGAAAATGCCGCAGCAACACACACACACACACACACAAACGCACGCATTAATGGGAATCTTATCAGCGTCCTCGTGTGATGGGTTGCTTTATCATGGATAGCAGAAGCACAGATTAAAAGAAATAAATCAAAATGCTTCAGCCAAATAAGCGAGCCGAGCAAAGCGAATACAGCCCAGCGAAAGAAATGCATCTGAAAAGCAATAAGGAAGCAGGAGCCAACGGAGCGCTTGCAGTTCGCAACCAAATGCAAAACCGTGAGGGCTAAAAATCAAGGTCAAGGCTTTGAGAGTGTGAATATTTTTTCTCGTTTTCACATCAGCTTTACCTTTCCCAAAGCTGCATGTGAGTTTTTATAAGCGCTAATATGCGTGAATCAGAGCTAGCGTGGTACGACTTGAGAATTGTTTTTTATTTATTACTGTTTTACATCCAAACAATATCCCTATTACCTCAAATCTCTGGTTGCTCACTCTCTTCCCCTTTTTATTCCAAACGATTTTGGGTCGAGGGTCACCCGTGGCCTGACAAACGAAGGACGCGACGCCGCCTTGCACTCCGGTTTGGTCGCTGGGTGTCCTTAGGAACTTTGGTGGTGCTGGAAAAAAGGAGAAAAAGAGAGAGAAACAGAGATATTAATAATATATATTATTGTTGACAGGTTGGTGTAACTAAAGTGACCATGTATTCAAAATAAAATAAAAACTTTGCTGTCAATCGATTACAATTTTTAATCTAGTTAATCACAGTTATGGACTGTGATTAATTGCGATTAATCACAATTTTTAAATACTTAGATTTACTTGTGCATAATGAACTGGTTAGAGTAAACAAAATATGCAGTTTTATAATATCTCAAACATCATTTACATTTGTTAAATTAGAATCCCTTGATTGAGACTGGCACTGCATGCAGTGGCTGGGTATTATAGGGTATGGCAACCCATTGACAATGGGAATCGAACCTGGATCCTCAAATCCGAAAACCCAACGACCTAGAGGCTTAGCCGCCTGACCCACCACTCCCACATCTTACTTTTATTGTATCCTTGTGCAAATAGTTCCCCTTGAACTACAGTAGGTTCCATTGTGATGTTTCCTTTGTCACCTTATTATCGGCATTAAACATGGGACAAAATTAATGGGAAGCCATTAGGGCCAAACTTGGCCATATCATTAATTTGCGTTAAATGCCTTAAAATTTGTAGATGAATCCCATGTGTTAACGCGTTAATACTGACTGCACTAAAATAAATAGCATCAGGGATAGATGTATATGTGAGAAAGAATAACTAAAATGCTAAGTAAAACGCTCTTGATTTATAGTTGTTAGATCACTACCCATATCAAAGTGAGCTAAATTAGCTTGTCTTTGTTAAAAGCTAACCTCACACAGAGACAAAACGCAGACAGCGAACCATTTAAACATTGTTTATTAACATTTAATAAGTAGTATTTTAAGTAGGAAGTAAGATCTAATCATAATCCTGTCGTAGTTCTTAGTGTGTTGTGTTAGCACTCTGCACGTAGCATAGCAGGATACTTCTCTGGACTTTACTGCATATATCAAAATGATCGTCTGGAAATGGGAAGTGAAATCCTTAAACTGAACCTCAAAGGCCATCAAATCATATAAAATTTTAATGGCAGTTCAGGGAGTGGTGTTAGCACAGTGCTGCTTGTTGTAGGGCTTGGCGCAGTGGGACTTATTAGCCTTTGGCCTGCATGGTGTTGGAGTGAGTCATTTCCTGGTCACACGTTGTTCGTGTCTCTTTCCTGCGGGGTCTGGAGATGCTCTCGTTCACTCCGTGCTTTACTGATGCCAAGGCCTATTTCTAACAGGAGTATATGGGAATGAGGAAAGAGACAGGGCTGGTCTGTGCACAGTTATTTGGTGTTCAGAGTTGAATAAATAGGATTAAATTCGATAACAGGGCCGAATTCATTCCAGGATTATTAATCCCAACACAACAATAGCTTATACTGTATACACACAATGTTTAGGGCTGGTGTGCTGTAAACATATAGAATTGCAAGGCTCTCATCTTGTCTACATGTTGATTTGGGTTGTTGTCTAACAGTGGAGTATGGAGTATGGAAGTGACAGTGGTACTAAATGCTTAACACAAAGCTTTCTAGGAGTCTTTCTACTCAGCAGCCATTTTGGGACACTCCTAGGAATCTCTCCCCAGTTATACTGTACATGGTACTGCTTCTACTTAAACAGGCAGAGACCTTCACATTAACATCAACAACATGACCTTTTAAACAACTATTTGAAATTGCTGTTGAAAGCTGATTAAATTAAAATTAAGACATTTTTTTCATTTTTTCAGGCTGTCCTGACTACTATGCAATAAAAGATAATAGGTCATGTGGTATATGGTACTCTTTGTACTTAAGAGGTTGGGTTATATGCTATAAATATTTTATATTTTATGTACTGGGATATCTAGACTGATCACTTCTGAATCTTATGTGATGGTGAATCCTGATGTTTGATGGCAAATTTAATGAAGGACATTGTTAATGTCAGCGTTTGATTTTAAATGTTAGTTTCTTGGTTATTATAAGTGTTTGTTGATGAATATTGGTGTTTTTCATGGTTAATATCAGTGTTTGATAGTGAACATTGGTGTTTCATGATTAATATCAGTGTTTGATGATGAACATTGGTGTTTTATGTTGAATATCAGTGTTTGATGATGAATATTGGTGTTTCATGGTGAATATCAGTGTTTGATGATGAATATTGGTGTTTCATGATAAATGTAAGTGTTTGATAGTAAATGTTGATGTGGTTCATGGTTAATGTCAGTGTTTGATGGTGAACATTTGCGTTTCATAGTAAATTGTCAGGGATTGATTTTGAATGCTGGAGTATTTTTGGTTAATATCAATGTTTGATGGTGAAAATTGGTGTTTCATGGTAAATTTAAGTGTTTTATGGTAAACGTGGGTGTGTTTGATGGTGAACATTGGTGTTTAGTGGTGAATATCAGTATATGATGCTATTAACCATGAACCATATCAACCTTTAAAATCAAACACTGACATTTACCATGAAACACCAATGTTCACCATCAAACAATGAGATTTACTAAGAAACACACCAACATTCACAATCAAACACTGACATTTACAATGCAACACAACTACGTTTACCATCAAACACTTAAATTTACCAAGAAACACCAATGTTTGGCATCATACAGTGCTATTAACCATGAAACACTCCAAGATTCAAAATCAAACACTGACGTTAACTTTGAAACACAGATGTTCATCATAAAACACTGACATTTAATATGAAACACAACAACATTCACCATCAAACACTTAATTTTATCATGAAACACCAATTTTTTCTATCAAACATTGATATTAACCAAGAAATACCCCAGCATTCAAAATCATGGTGAATACCAATTGATTGGTATTGATTGATTGAATATTGGTGTTTCATGGTAAATTTAAGTGTTTGATGGTAAACGTTGGTGTGTTTGATGACGAACATTGGTGTTTCATGGTGAATATCAGTGCTTGATGTTGAATATTGGTGTTTCATGGTAAATGTCAGTGCTTGATGTTGAATATTGGTGTTTCATGGTAAATGTAAGGGTTTGATGGAGATATTTGCGTTTCATGGTAAATTGTCAGCGTTTGATTTCGAACGCTGGAGTATTTCTTGGTTAATATCAATGTTTGATGGTGAACATTGGTGTTTCATATAAAATGTCAGTGTTTAATGGTAGGAAATGGTAGGAAATGGTAAATTTAAGTGTTTGATGGTAAATGTTGGTGTGTTTGATGATGAACATTGGTGTTTCTTGGTGAAGATCACTGTTTGATGATGAATATTGGTGTTTCATGGTGAATATAATTTTTTGATGATGAATATTGGTGTTTCATGGTGAATGTCAGTGTTTGATTTTGAACGTTGGTGTGTTTTATGGTTAATAGCAGTAAATCATGATGAACACTGGTGTTTGATAGTAAATTTAAGTGTCTGATGGGAAGCGCTGGTGTGTTTCATGGTTAACGTCAGTGCTAGATGGTGAATTATTACAATAATTAGATGGTCTTATTAATGTCTGAAATGAATGAAGCTATAAATTTGCTAATTACTGCTCATGTACCGCTCCAGGAAAGAATTCCTACTTTTCATTTTACAAGAACCAAATAAACAGACACATCAGTGGTGATTAGCGTTTGTGCCTTTTTAAGCTTTTGAAAACAGGCATGGTCCTGACATTCGGGGAAGGGAAGGGAAGGGAAGTATGTGCTTGTGAGTGGTATGCGGACAATGCAGAAAGGACTGAAGGGAGAACGGGAGAGAAATAGACAGGGAAGGGGAGTGTG
>JAOVVA010000034.1:3819899-3824749 GCA_028565275.1 Leiocassis micropogon
TAACAATAACAAGTGAAAATGCAATTAAAGGCAAAATACCGAAAGGTGTCAATGCAATTGCATTCAACTTACACCAGCTCAGAAACAACGACTGAGCATGCAAATTAATACAACCGGAGTTCAGGTATTGCATTTGTATAAGACAGGATTTTTTTTTCAGCTGAAGACAAAAACTGATCTACAAGCGTGAATAATTAGCAAAAGTATTTATACACAATGCATAACTTCGTTCAATGAGTAGGTTCCTGAAATTATGATGATATTTGATATTTGGTTAACTTTATATCACGGATAAGTGACATCATTTCTTTGAAATGGTTTTCATTTACTTGTTAACAAAAAATAGATTAAGAAGTAGATTTTATTTGAGATCGTAGTAAATCTAGACTTTAGGCTAACTATTGCTATTGTTTGTGGGAGTTTAAATCAATATTCATAAGCATTGAAATATTAAATCTTTTCAAATTCTTGAAAAGTGTACTTTCTCTCTCTCTCTCTCGCTCTCACTCACACACATACACACTCGTACTCTATCTCCATATCTCTCTGTACTTTAAAATACAGTATCTTTGTCTCTAAATTTGTTCCTTCCTAGCAGGAGTCTTTCTTGATGTCGAAAAGTAAATTGTACAACATCTACCCGGAGCTGAATGGGCAAGATCAAAGATCAGAGTTAAATCTGCACTCACGGCATTGTGGGTAGGGGCAAATCACTACTTAAAAGCTTACGGGCATGATGAGGAGACGGCAATCGCCTTTCGCGAGATTTAATGCGGTAACAAAACAATGTGGAGAAGAACTGCTTTGTGGTGAGTAGGATGGTTTGTACTGTGTGTGTATGTGTGTGTACATACGCCTACATGTGTGTGTGTGTGATGGTTGTCTGTCCAATCCGTAATCCTTCTGGCTGGGGTGACTTTAATCTACCTGCAGTAATACGTAGGCTAGCTGCGTTAATCCGTGTCTAAGCTTGCGCCCACCTCTAAATAAAAAGTGTAAATCCTGATAAAGGCCGGTGATGTAGATGAGTACATAATAATTAAAGTACACATAAAAATATATCAACTAGCAGGTTCTCATCACAAGAGATTGGTGCAAAGCATTATGGGAGATTACGCAGTCCATCCACTTCCACAGTAGTCTTGGAAAATCGCCTTTTTTTCCAGTTTAGTACAAAGAAATTCTGGATCCTATTAGCGGGAGTGACTTTGTCCCGCAGGGGTTTAAAGTTGTCCACCTACTTTCTCCAACATCAGACTAAGAGTATGTCTGTTCACTGACTCAGACTGTGTGTTTTTCTAATTAAGTCCTCGCTTAAAGCTGCCTGACTCCGAGTGTACACAGTGTTTATTACAGCTTTATTACATGATGCACCCACAGAGACGCTTACAGAAAAGACATGGGAACAGCAGAGTGGATAAAGTGTTAACGTTTAAATGTAGGAAGAATTATTTCATGTCTATTTACTGCTAAAACTATTCACAGCCTTTGTTCTGGAATGGTCTTTCTCACTTTACACTCGCAGAAAAGTTTCAAGGGCAATAAGCTAAACCAATCACTGAGTAATTTAAGATATGTGTTTACATTTACAATTTTACAATCTTAGCACAGCATGTCGACTTATATTGTTACGGTTCCAGAGATCTGTCTGTATTGAATTGGACTTGACTTGGGAACTACTTGTATTATCTTGGGTTTTGACATGGGGATTGTCTATTGACTCTGGACATGTCTGACTTGATTTTTGATTTAAGACTTGAATTGGGACTAGCTCTTCCTGAGTTGGGTCTGGTCTATCTTTACTTGGCACCTGACTTGGGATTTGTCTGACTTGACTTGATGCTTGCCTGTATTAACTTGGAACTTATTTTGGGACTAGCCTGTCCTGACTTGGGTCTTGTCTATTTTTACCAGGGTCTTGAGTTGGGACTTACCTTGTTTGACTTACAACCTAATTTGTGACATGTTTGAGACATGACATGAAATGGGACTTGCCTGTCAGACCTTGGGAATTGCCGAGCTTGCCTCGGAAATCTCAATTGCAACCTTGACTTGAGACTTGACTTAGGACTTGCCTGTCCTGATTTGGGAATTGACTGTTATGACTTGGGACATGCCTTGCTTGACTTGGAAACATGACTTGCAACCTGCCTGTACTTGCAACTTGTATATTTTGATTTAGGACTTGTCTGTCCTTACTTGTGATTTGCTCGTCTTTACCTGGCACTTGACTTGGGAGTTGCCTTGCTTGACTCGCAAATCTGCATTGCAACCTGACTGTCTTGACATGAGACTTGACTTAGGACTTGCTTGCCCTGAATTTGGAGCTTTTATGTCCTTACTTGGGACTTGCCTATTATGGCTTGCTTGACTTGGAAACATAACATGCAACCGGCCACTCTTGACCAGTGGGTTGCCTGTCTGGCTTGGGACTTGACCTGAATTCCAAGATTTGAGACTTAATGGTAACTTGTCAAACAATGACAGGGTTCTACCTCTGCTTCTATAATATAATTTCTACTAATTCCGTCCCATTAAATAACTCTAAATTACAATAAATAAATAAATACATATATAAAAATCTGAGGCAAAAAAATTGCTGTTGAATGAGAAAATTATTCAATCCGGTAACTCATCAGTAACTCTGCTTAATGTTGGGCCACATCACAAAGTGATTATTTACCCATAACAGCATTTCCTGTCATGTTTTATTGCTTGTATAATTAAGTCGCCCTGTATAACGGTTTCATTATTTCACTGTGGTTTTTGGAGTCAATAATACATATATTGTCATTTTTAATTGTTTTATCCTCTCTGAAGTTCCTTATCTGGTTAGTTACTGCAGTGTCGCATCATTCAGCCCTCGTGTCTTCTCTCAAGAAAGCCCCTATCTGCCTTTTCTTCGCCTCTTCCCTCAGATCCAATTTCTTCTGCATGAAAGCACTCACTTCCCGTGTGACGAAAGGAAGACTATAATTAATCTGAACACCGCGGAACTCGGCAGCCTGACATGTTTCGGGCTTGAGACGAGAGCTGTGAAAGAGCATTTTAGAGACAACTTCGCTGATGGAGCACACAGGCCACGTCCACATCGCTGTCACTGACTGGCATATTTAAATGGTATAAAGAGAGAAAAAAAAAACGCTCGTTTAAGGGTAGAGACTGACCTCCAACAGGAAACGCTAATTACTCATTCAACGAGAATGCATCAGATGCGTGACGTTCACGCGGGCCTCGTCTTCACCCAAACTCTTCGTTGTAATCCGCGCAGGCTCTGAAAGACGGTGCAGTCCTGAATGACTCTTAATTAGCCTGTGAGGCAATTAGCATCATTTCACTCGCGGGCGTTAAATCAGGAAGCTTCAATACCGCCAGCATGCCACGTCCATTCCCAATCAACGATTCTCTTCTCTTCTTCATTTTACATCCTTGTTTCTTTTTTTTTCTTCCTGGCTCCTCCCACTTTCACTGTCACCTTTCCACTTCTTCTGTCTCATTTCATAATTTCTTCTCGTCTTTCATCTTTTTCTGTATGATTTAAGCAGTTTTGAATTGTCTTATCCTTTTCTTTAAGTGATTTTTTTTTTCTTCTCCTTTTAATCATTTTGACTTCTTCTATTGACACTTCTATTCTTATTCTTGTCTTTCTTCGTATCCTCTCCTTCTAAGTATTGTCTCATATTTACATTTTCAGTCTTTTTTCCTTTTTCTCTTTCCTTCTTTGAGTTTATTTCCCCATTTTCTCTTTCATCCGCTCTTTTCCTCGGCTCTTCTTTTCCTGCCCTCACATAACAGTTTCTGTCTCGTCTTCCCACTTCTTTCTCTTTTTTCCTTCTCCTCCCATCGCTACGTCTTCTTTTCATTCTTCTTCCATATATTTTAACGCACATTATTAAGGTGTCTCCTCTCCACTTGTCTCTTTTCTACCCTTTTATTGCTTTTTACGCTTTATTACTTCTCTTCTCTTGTAATTTTTTTTCTCTTTAATTTGAATGATTTTTTTTATCTCTCTCTCTATCTCTCTCTCTCTTTCTTTTTATTGCAGTCCCTGTTTTACAGATAGGCACACAATTCATGTGGAGGGGAACGGAAAAAAAACAAGCAGAAGAGGAAGAGAGAAATAATATCGATGTGCTTCAAACGGCTCTTTAGAAGTGCCGCACAGCGAGACAACAGGCACACGGCTCTTCTCTTGTTCTCTCTTTCTCTCTCTTCTTCTCAGTGCATCAAACAGAATATACAATCCTGCAACACACACAAACACACACACACACACACACACACACACACCCATACCTCGGTGCACATACTGTACACACAACAGGTATATGGCCCGGTCACCCTGAAGTGGTACATATGTGTAAATGATATGTGTTTAGTGGAAAATTGGTTTTGGATGTTGATTCTAGTGATTAATTATTCTAATATTAAAATAAATGATGTATTATAAAATAAATTGTGGTGTGTTAGATTTAACATGTGGGTGTTGTGTAAATAATGGACGGGTGGGTGGGGTCTTCTATCTCTCTCTCCCTCTCTCTCTTTCTTTCTCCTCCTCTCTAAAACGCAAAATTCAAGATTCAAAGGTGCTTTATTGGCATGACAAATATTTACATTCATATTGCCAAAGCTTATAAATAAGGCACAAGAAAATAACAGGAGTAGAGAGTAAAAAAAAAAAGTATAAATAAATAATAATAATAATAATAATAATAATAATAATAATAATAATAAAAAAACAGAAAAATATAGAGTGAGTGATAATAAATAAATGTACTGTATATAAAATAAAAGAGTACAGATACTGTATTTAGTCAAAGATAAAGTGACTCGTAAACATTATAAAAATG
>JAOVVA010000034.1:3825298-3844500 GCA_028565275.1 Leiocassis micropogon
TATATATATATATATATACATATATGTACATAATAATAATAATAATAATAATAATAATAACACTCTCTATCTCTCTCTCTTTCTTTCCCCTCTCTCTTTTTCACATACCCACACACACACATTCTCACTGTTCATGAAACTCTCTTTCTGTCTTTCTGTTTGTGTGTGTGGGTGTGTGTGTGTGTGTGTGTGTGTGTGTGTGTGCGTGCGTGTGTTTGTGTGTTTGGGATTTGTTGTCACCATCAAAATAGCTGCAGTAATGTCTTCTCTTTCACCACTGGGTCTGCTGATGCGCATTTGTTTATTTGTTTGTTTATTTGTTTGTTTAAAATCAGTTGAATGAAAAAAGGCAGGAGGAAGAGATAAGGCACAAATACAGAGCATTCTCTACTGCCTGCCTCCACCTCGCTATTTTAATTATCTGATAGCATGCACAGAGTCAGCTGAATATAAAAATGTGTGCGCACAAACACACACACATACACACACACGCACACAAATTCTAAATGTGCTGGTTCAAACACCAGAAACAATGACAACATGTTGAGTAGGTTGGACACCTCTAAAGTAGTAACTTGTTACACCAGTAAAGTAATAACGCATTCATAACACACCTGTAAAGTAATAAAGGATTTATAACAAACTCATGAATTAATAACCTTTATATTTAACAATTATAAAACAATAAGACACCTACGTTACGTTATAATAACTGGTAACACACTGCATAGTATTAAGACATTAATAACTCACATTTATGCTCCTCTCTCGTTTACTTGCTCACACACACACACACACACACACACACACACGGTCCAGGGTGTACTGTGAAGGTAGTGATGTGTGAGAGAGTGACCTTTTCCAGAATGTAAATTTAATGGGAGAGAAAAAGTTGTGTGTGCATGTGTGTGTGTGTGTGTGTGTGTGTGTGTGTGTGAGAGAGTGAGAGAGAGAGAGTGCGTTAGGTGGGTTGTGTGCAATGTGACACTTCAAACTGCTTTAAATATGCACCTGTGTAAGAAGTACACAAATACTCCGTGTCAAAACTGGATCTGTCACCAAACAAAACACTTCACACTCTGTGTTTATGTTTGTCTGGGTACGCACGTGTTCAACTTACTGATATGCGCACACACACACACACACACACACACACACAGAGTATCTCCTACTTCAGCTTTTGCTACTGAAATAGAGAGAGGGACAGCTCATGCCTTTTCACTGAGTTTGACAGGCACATAGGCCACGCCTCCTTTACCTTTATAGTCTGTGCAATTTGTATAGACTGTTAATAGTGTGTTGTGTGTAATGTGTAGTGTATAAATGTCATTATAATTATAGTGTTTATAATGTGAATAATGTATAGTTGGTATAGTGCATTAATGTACAGTCTGCGTATAATTTATTGTGTATAGTCTGTGTATTATGTATAGTCTGTGTACAGTGTGTGATGTTTGTTTATAGTGTATTGTATATAGTATGTGTATAGTGCATAGTGTATTGTGTAGTGTATAGTCTGTGTATAGTGTATGATGATTGTGTATAGTGTATTCTGTATAGTCTGTGTATAGTCTATAGTGTATTGCGTATGGTGTGTAGTCTGTGCATAGTATGTGATGTTTGTGTAAAGTGTACTGTGTATAGTATGTGTATAGTGCATAACCTGTGTATAGTGTATAGTCTGTATGTACTGTATACTATGTATATTCTATGTGTAGTGTATAATATGTGCATATTGTGTGATGTTTGTGTATAGTGTATAGCTTTGTAGTGTCTATCGTCTGTGTAATGTGTAATGCCTGTGTATAGTGTATAGTCTGTGTATAATGTATAGTGTATTGTATATAGTCTGTGCAGTGTGTGATGTGTCAATGGACAGTTTATAGTTGGTGTAGTGTGTGATGTCAATGTATAGTGTACAGTCTGTGTATAGTGTATAGTCTGTGTATGGTGTATAGTGCACAATCTGTGTATAGTGTGTGATGGTTCTGTATAGTGTATAGTGTAGGGTCTGTGTATAGTCAATAGTGTATTCTGTATAGTCTGTATAGTGTATAGTCTGTGTATGGTGTATAGTGCACAATCTAGTGTGCACTATACACCACTATAGTGTGTGATGGTTCTGTATAGTGTATAGTGTATAGTCTGTGTATAGTCAATAGTGTATTCTGTATAGTCCATATTGTGTATAGTCTGTGTATAATGTATAGTGTATTGTGTATAGTCTGTGTAGTGTGTGATGTCAATGGGTAGTGTATGGTCTGTGGATAGTGTATAGTGCACAGTCTGTATAGTGTGTGATGGTTCTATATAGTGTATAGTTTTTGTATAGTCAACAGTGTATTCTGTATAGTGTATAGTCTGTGTATAGTGTATTGTCTGTGTATAGTGTATAGGTATATATGTGTATACTTAAGGTCACGCAATCTGCAAGCTTTCTAACAAATTTCCCACTTGTGGGACTAATAAAGGTTTATCTTATCTTATCTTATCTTATCTTAGTCTTTGTAATGTGTATCTTCTGTGTAATGTGTGATGTCTTTGTATAGTGTATAATCTGTGTATAATGTATAGTGTATAGTCTGTGTATAATGTATAGTGTATTGTTTACAATCTATATAAGGTGTAGTCTGTGTATAGTGTGCAATCTGGGTATAGTCTATGCATAGTGTATAGTCTGTGTGTATATGTGTATGATGTCTGTGTATAGTGCACAGTCTGTGTATAGTCTATGCAGTATGTCACTGTAGACTGCATAGTGTATAGTCCGTGTACTGTGTAATGCCTGTTTAGTGTTCATTATGTGCATAATATATAATTTGTGTAATACATTTATGTATAGTCTTTGTATTGTGTATAGTCCATGTACAGTGTTTATATTGTGTAGAATGTATAGTCTCTCTATAGTGTGTATTTTATGTATAGTCTTTATAATGTATAGTCTGTGTATAGTGTGTTTATAGTGTACACCTGGCCATCATGAGGAATATAAAGATGATGAAGAGTACAGCTGACTTGAGTGTACGGTAATCACACTTATATTACACTCTTGACAAAGATCAGCACAGCGTCATTAAAAATGAAGACACAGAGAGACAGATGAGGAGATGAATGGAGAAGCCTTGGCAAGGATGAGAATTAAACTGTCGTGTGTGTGTGTGTGTGTGTGAGAGAGAGAGAGAGAGAGAGATGAGTGTGTGTGTGTGTGTGTGTGTGTGTGTGTGTGTGTGTGTGTGTGTGTAGGGGTGTGTGCGCACACCTGTGTGTGTAGGTGTGTTAGGATGCTTTATGTCGCTGTTGGCCGTCTGGCTGTCATCCTGAGTAAAAGGCGGGTCAGGAGGTTAAACACCGATCTGTAACATCCACTCTGTTTCACTGGGTTCAACTTCATGAATATTCCACACCAGTGTTTCTCTCTCTCTCTCTCTCTCTCTTTCTCTTTCTCACACATACACACACACACACATACACACTCTCTCTCACTGTGTGTGTTAGCCCTGAATAGCCAAAGCATTCACATTTTCAGAGCCAACACACTCACTATGAACACCCACACAGCTCTGAGGAAGGGGTGTGAATGTTGTCAATAATTATAGCAACTAACACACACACACAAACACATCTATAAAAAGTCTATTTGTAAAAAGTTAGCTCTAATCCGGCTATCACATGGCATGAACGACAGACGTCACACTACCGAGGATCACGTCAGAAATATGCGCGAGACGTGAGGTGGATGACGCTACCACACAGACAGGGTAACTGAATTCACGCTGGCTGAAGACACACGCAGGATGGAGAGGTGCTTCCAGCACGGAGAGAGTCTTAATTAGCACGAGAGGGTCCTCGGCTCGTTAAAGCTGTCCTGTCTCCTCCTCATTAATGCAGCCTGTAATTAGTTGGAAATGAAAAGCAGGAACTGAGCTGAGAGCTGTGATGAGGTCACCACCACATGTGTGTGTTATTTAATATCTCTTTATTTCCATCCATCCATCCATCCATCCATCTACAAATAACCACTTTCACCACATGCTGCATATCGCTCACACTCTTTCTGTTTTTTGTTTCCTTTCGAATCGGATCGCGGCCGACGCCGAGTGCGGTCAAACTGCGTCCCGGGTTCGATTCCCGCGTCAGGTCTGTGTGCATGGAGTTTGCATACTCTCCCCATGCTTGGTGGGTTTCCTCTGGGTTCTCCGGTTTCCGTCCACAGTCCAAAGACATGCCCCCTACGTGTCCCCTAATTGCCCATAGTATGTTAATGTTGACTGGAGGTCCTCTACCACCACCGGTCACCATATTCCCTAGTTTGATGACAGACGTTCCTACAGTAGACGGATGGATGGATAGATATGTGTGTGTGTTAACATTTCCTTCTTGTATCACACAACAAACTCAGTCTTCATTCCGCCCCCTAGAACAGAGACCCATTATTAAAAAACGAGATAGCGAGAGACCCAGACGAGATTGAAGCAATGTCTTCCGTTTCATTCCTCTCCCTATTTTCTTCCTTTCCTCCCGCTCTATCTTTTTTTTTTCTAGCCTACAGTCCTCGCAGGGAGACTCCTGCCATTTATCATAGCAGCATCGAGTGGGAGTTTTTTGTCCTCCCCTCTCCATCTCCCTCTCCCTCCTTCTCCTCTCTCTCTCTCTCCCATTAGAGCGTCTTCACATCATCACCAGCACCAGATTGCATTCCTCCATCCATCATCAATTCCCTTTTTTCTTTTATCTCTCCCTCTTTCCCCCTCTCTCACCCGAGTCGGATCTTCCATCAGCCGCTGGAGAAAATGCAGCGAGCCAAAAGAGGAATGGTACGTGCAGGTAAAGGTGCGTGCCCACACAACACAACACACACACAAAAACACACACTCACGCACAGTTTGGTGCAAGGGAAGTGTTTGGCAGATGGCGAGAAAGGAAGTGGCCATGTAAGATGGCGCCATGCCCAAAACACATGCACACACACACACAGACACACACAAAGACACACTTGCTGAACACACCTTGTTGAGCTTGTGGTTTGTGTGCTTTAGGACACATTTTTTAAAAATGCTACCTAGCTAAATTTATGTTTTTTTTTTTATATTTAATCAAATGACAGACATTTTTTGGAGAGCTTGTACCAATCACATGACCTCTGAGATAATTTCTGACGTACTGTAATTGTAAACCTAATTTAATCAAAGGCAGCTCTGGGATCCCTCTCTCTGTTGGTCTCTGACTCTGTCCCAGGTCTAGCATCATGCTTTACATGAAGGACGTCTGGTTTTAGAATCATGGACTTTGACTTTGATTTATGATGGCATTTGGCAGACACCCTTATCCAGAGCGACTTACATTTTTATCTTAGCTGCTGGTGGTGGTGGGATTTGAACCTAGACCTTCCGATTGGTAGTCCAACACCTTAACCACTGTCCCCGGGGGAGACGGCGGGTCTCTATAGACGATGAAATGTCAAGTGGGGAGTGAGCTAATAATGAGATCGGCGGCCTGGAGGAGGCTTTGCTGCGTCTCCGACTCGGTCTCTCTGGGACACCTGAAAGGATTACTAATGACATCACTACTGATGTGTATAATAATGGAAATGTACATTGTCTATGTCTATCTCTCTCTCTCTCTCTCATTATGTTGCTTTTACATTCCATCCGGAGTAGTCTAGTGACACTGATTGGAACCCATAGCGAAAACAAAATCGTCCATACCGTAGCCGAGTGTCTGTTTCCATTTTCCGCGGTGAAAGTAGGACGAGGTTAGTAGGACAAGTGCAGTATTTCCCCAAACAAAGCATATATAAGTATATTGACAACCACCCGAATATAGTCACCCACCCATTTTTGAAAACCTGTCCAAGAGGACAGGAATGATGCCATCCGTGATCGATGAACTAGTACCGGAGAATTCCCTCCTGTACCTGGTTGTTCTGGTACCGTGAGAGCGGTGCACTGAGGGGCAGTAAATGCAGCGGACACCAGCTGCCATAAAAAGAATAAGAAGAGCGTACTGACGGAAACATGCATAAATTTTACCGCTACCGTGAATATGGGAACGACATCGCAAAAATGTAGAACCCGCAAAATGCGCGTAAAACAACCAGAAAAACATGTGATCTTATGAACCTGGGCTATTTCTTACCCTTTTTTGCATTTTTGAATATTGAATTTTTGTTTTTTTCTTCAGTCACGTTTGTAAAGTTGGTGAATATGAAATAAAGTTACTAGGTTACTGTAGTATTGCAAGAAATGGCTAAAATGCTCTGGTTTTGAGGGCTCTGACAAACAGTACCATGTTTGTACACCTAAGAATGTTTAGTTCTCAGGGAAGGACTTTGAGGGATGTCGTCTTACTCTTCACATACTGTATGGGTAGACCTGTGGGAAACACTGCAGTGACGCCATTTACAAAAATATTTGTTTGGTTATGTTAAAACCTCCAGACAGATCTCTATTTAGATTTCCCCCCTAATGTGACCTCACATGAGGGAATCCCCTCCTTCAGCTTGTTTGTCAGGAGTAACTCCGTTCCCGAACGCTCACGCTTGATTGGTCCTTAAAGCTCGGTCCAATAAAATCGCACCACGTGACGAGACGCGGCAGGTCAGCGGGTGTGAAATTACCACCGCTGGATGAGGAAGATGTGCTCCTTTATCCGTCCTCGTCGATGCCGTTAGGGAGGAGAAAGCGTGTGGGTTCGAACGCTCGCGCTAGCCGAAGGACTCGATTAGCTCGAGCTTGTGCATGTCTCTCTGTTCTACACAGAGTTAATTAGCTACATGGACTCGCTGGCGTGAATATTCATGAACGGGTGTACGGAGTGGACTGTTCATTTGCATAGAGATGTTAAAGCTTCTCCCTTGAGAAGCTCGTACGAGAGATTAAGAAGAGATCAGGACAAGTGCTTATCCGCTGCGTATAGCGAGCGTGTAGGTTGGATTTTTTTTATTTTAATTTGTCTCGTCCGACTGTATAAATATACAGTACCTTTGTGCACGAGCAACACGAGCGGTGTTGACTTTATAACAAAACGAAAGTCATTGTTACACATCCGCCGTCGCGATCGCGCCGAACGCTCGCACATTAGCCACGATCTGCTTTACCATATGCTCCAGTGCTGTGCCAGGCATGCACATGTGTGTGCCAACCGTAAGCTGGCCAGACTAAACATCTGGCATCGTGTGTGCTGGTCTCAAAGGCATGAGGGAGTGTGTGAATTGCCATCCTCTCTCTCGCCATCTCATTTTCTCCATCATGTTTACACCTCAGTCTCTCTCTCCATCCGCCAGTTTAGCGGTTTTGTGCTTTATCGACATAACACTTTAAACACAACGCCAATGCAATTATGGTTCATCGTGACCTGTATACACTCTCTCTCTCTCACTCTCTCTCTCACACACACACACACACACACACACAGTAGAATTCCTACCCCACCATCACATATCAGAATGTTCTACTCTTTAATTAGTTTGATTTTGAATGCACTGAGTTAAAAAAAAAAAAAAAAGGTCAAGATCACTCGACAGTTTCAGCCTTCGCCACATCGGCTCTCGCCCTCGCTTTTCACTTTTTTTTTACTCATTTAAATTCAGACTCTCAGGACAAATTTTAGTCTTTAAATACAATTTTTTTTATTATATATAAATATATATTTTTTGCATTATATAAATATATAAATGTATCTCTGTTAAAGAATATCCATCTATCCATCTATCAAACCCTACATGTTTAAGACACTCATGCAGCAAGTGCTGAATATAAACGCGAGAATTATGTGGCTGTCTCTCTTTCTGTCTCTGTCCTTTTTTTCAAATCTTTCCGATAGCAGGACTCTTAATTACACCTGCATTGTTTCCGCAGCAGCAGAACATCGGCGAGGTAATTACACGCCGCGCTTGGTGCTCTGAGTGCCCACGGCTGCAGCTAGCGCGCCTCCTTTATCCACTAACCTCAAAAAAAAGATATCGCTGCTTATACTGTAACGCTTTTACCATCATGAGACAAAGGAGTTGGTTTAGATACCTACTTGTTATACATACACGACGTATTGGAAGACAGACTGATTTCAGGACGAGGATTTCAGCCACTTGATCTAAATTCCGTCTAACGCTTAACGATGAAACCGAAGGAGCTTGTGTAAAGAATTCTGATGCTAACCATGTGGGAAAGACAATATGCAAATGCAGCAGTATTAAAACCTATCGCGATCAACACGACGGTGTATGAGTCAAAACACAATCGAGCTTGTGTGTGGAAAGTGTGTGTAAGGGTGCCAGCTGTCCTGTGTGTTCACTGAAGGATGAAATGAATTGTATTTAAATAAAATTAGCATGCAGGCAAGCTAAACGCAGAACTGCGGCAAAAAAGAAATGCTAATTCTGAGCTGCCTGGAAGCCGAATACAAATTGAATCCAATCGTAACAATCATTTACATTAGAGAGGACACGAATTAAACACGGGTTCACTGCGAGTCACCTACGTTGAAATATCAATACCATTACGAAATGTCAGAGCGGCGCTAAGTGGTCTTACGCAACGTCTGAAGACGGAGGCACGCCGAACGAGCGGGATGTTACGCCAGATGAAGATTAAAGATCGCGGCACGTACATTATATAGAAGTGCTGATAAATTAGCATCGCGTTCATTCTTTGTGTTTATGAAGTGTAATCAGCTTGTTTATTAGATGTTGCATAAGGACGAGGAATGAGGCGATGTGAGGAATTTATTGTCAAGAAGTCAGAGATTAAACATAATCCATTAAAAAAATATAATATAATTTAAAAAAATACAACCACACCTGCCAATCATGATGCAATCTGACAAAAATACTCCTAGTGTACAGTATGTGTAATAAATATAAAAAACTTTTTTTTTTATTAAATGGGTTTTGTGTTTATGTGGCTCTGGCAGATGATCTCCACCCCCTTTTTCGTTATAAGGAAATACATAAGGTATTGTATATATAATGCCTTTAATGCAGGAATGTATAATAAGGATGGTCAGAGTATAAAAATATTTGTAGGCTCTAAAAAAAAACTTCAAACACAGTACAATGATGAGTCTCTTAGCCGCGGTAAAACACCATGCTGAATGGCGCAAACGTTAAAAAAAGGCTGTATATTGGTGATTTATCATCCCGGCCAAAGTGGTTCTGAACCCACTTAAACTGTTCATGTGAAGATTTTACAAGTGGAACACCTGATTTTTAAAAATCGACGGATAACGTGTCACCAACTTGTCGGACAGACGCATCTCCCTGTGGGAACTGTACATACATACTGTACATTCACCAACGCCACTTGAGCATTACAGGAACTCGGTTGGGAGTTATCGCCACATCCCGTGTTCGGTCCTGACATCGCTCCAGGCCATTTCCACATCTTTTAAGGCATTAAAGGAGTTCCTGGGAGGCCAGCATTTCAGACATGAAGCTCTGACGTATTGAGAAAACTTTCTACCTCGATGGTATCCAAGCACTAGCAATAACAGGAATCTTCTGTACAATTAAAAGTCCCGGTTTGACACGAACACTTCTTTAATATACACCGTCATGGAGGCATCCGACTTCTAATGCGAGCTGAAACCCTGCAAAACTTTTTCAACATCCCAAATTATGCTAGCTGTAAAAATCTACACGCTACACCTATGAATTCCCCATAAACATAAAATATTAATGCATTTATGATCGATTTCGGATTTCCATTCCACGCCATACCAAGCCCCGGCAGTATGATTACGCCGACCTACATCTTCCCTTAGACGCCCTCATGATTGCTTAGTGATACCTCAGCATCCGCGTTAAACCGAATCCTAGTGAAAAAAATCCATGCGCATTACACAAGCAATTCTACGGACTCGATTTTCATTCCCGCACACCCTTTCTCTCTCTCTCACACACACATACACACATTTCTCTCACAGCAGCATCACTAAACCTGACATTTGAGGTTTAATAGGCTCGGCAGGGAAGCCTTTCTTATTTCCGATGCTCAAATACTGTGTCGTAGCGTTTAGAGCTCATATGTCTGCTCGAGAGGTGCGAGAGAGAGGGAGAGAGAGAGAGGCAACAGTACCAACAATGTAGTCTGTACTAAGGTGCGAGCGTGGCCCTCAAAGTTCAGTAGCGCAGCATGCTAAATTTGCAGCTTTCCTGCTGAGTCATCGGTTACTAGCTAACACTACATAATGCAAATCTAAATAAATAAAGCAAGGACGGTTGGAGGCTGCATTACATTCTGTGCGAGCTGTCTGTCACTAACGAACAGATGGCGCCTTAATTAGCGGAAAAGAGAAATCAAACTTCTCGTCGACGGAAAAAAAAAAGGATGAAAAGAAAGCGCAATCGGGAAACATAATGTAGCGGACGAGGACTCTGATCCGGGGCAAATGCGGAAAGATTAAAAGGGACGATGTTGAAGATGTAAGCTTGATTGACAGCTCTGTATCTGGAGATGCTTGATTCATGTGGGCGGTTCGAGCTGGACGGAAAAAAAAGAAGAAAAAAATGGCTTATTGAGGGGTTATGAAGTGAATGTTAATGAAATCTAAAGCTCATGAGAGCTGGATCGCTTTATGTGTTTTAGATGATATAGTTAGGCCACACCCCAAATTTTGGTAAAAGCATGATAAAAAATAATCTGATCGTAGCGTGTCTCAGTATACAACCTGTGATGAACAACTACATATAACATTTTCACCAAGTCATTAATTGTTTAACAAAAATGAAGGCAAAAAAGATATTTTTTAAATGTCGCCAATGCTTTAAAGTAACCCCATGATTCAACCGCTTGTAAATCCACCGTTAGCAACAATAACGTGAAGTAATAAGTTTTGTTCCATTCTTATTTACAAAACTCTTCATAAGTTCATTGATGTTGTTGGCCGTTTGCTTACAGTATGTCAACTGAGTTGAGGTCTGGACTTTGAGTAGTAAACCATTTAGAAGTAGATTAACTAGTGTGCTTTGGATTATTGACCCAATTTCGACCAAGCTTTAGCTGTCGGACAGATGGCTTCACGTTTGCCTCTAGAATTCTTGGTCAACTCAATGACTGCATCACTTTGACAGTAAGTTTGAGTGTTTCTGCTGAAATGCTGATTGGATTTTATTAGCATTAAGGCCAAACAACTTCACTTGGGTCTCATCTGTCCATAGAGCATTGTTCCAGAAGTTTTAAACAGAAGTGACCCGCTCCTACCAACCTTTCCAAGCAAACCGTACTTGTTCAGTCTTCTTCTAATTGTGCTGTCATGAACTTGCATGCTCAGTGAGGCCTGTAACAACTCTTGGGTTGTTCATGTATTTGTATTTCTCTGAGCATTGCATGGTCTAACCTTGAGGTGAATGTGCTGAGACGTCCACTCATGGGAAGATGTCTTAAATGCTTTCCACTTATGAATAACCTTTCTAACTGTATTCCAGGTTGATGCGCAGAAAAAATTGCTTCTCTATGACCATTGCTTACGTCTTTGTGTTAACACACACCTGAATGCTCCAGACCAGCAAACTGCCAAAACTTTGTCTTTTTTTTACACACCTGCTGATGACCAGTTAATCGAGGGCTCATGATTAGAAAATCCAATGGAAGCATTAAGGGGGTACTTAGTATTGCTCACGTTTTCTTCCCCCCTTTTTAGCTATATCATTGTTAAATAAATAAAATGTTGTTTGTCTGAGGTTGTAATTGCGTAATACTGAGACTCGCTTTGATTTGCAAATGATCTTATTACACAAAAAACAGAAGAAAAAGAGGGAGCACTAACTTTTACACAAAACTGTACTGTACAGTAGCTTAATGAAAAGAGTCAGATTTTTACAAAGATCTGGATTTGTGTGTGCGGTGTGTGTGTGTGTGTGTGTGTGTGTGTGTCTCAATTGTGGACGGCATATTGTACATTTTGTATGTTGTACAACTCGAGCAGCAGGTGTTTCGCGAGAACGTGTAGGTGGAAGTGCAAGAATCTTTCTTGATCCGCTCCAGCCTACCCGTTTTGACATGCTCCCTCCCTCTCTGTCTCTCTGTCTCTCGTTTACCTTCGTCGCTTCATTCGTTTCTGCTCTCCGCGTCAAGCGTTTGATGGAGAATGGGCGACGCGGACACATGCTCGCTAAACAGGAGCCGTAGACTGGCAACTGCTGAAGGCTAAAACTATGACAGCATGTCTGGCTGGGATCTGGTGACCGTGAGTCTGGGCCCTCGTAGCCAAAACACACACATGCGCACACACACACACACACACATACACATATGCACTGTTACTTTGTTTTGGCCTCAAAATAATTAACCTCTAACAGCTGCCAACAATCTTTTTAGAGATGAACAGCTGGTGTGAGAGAGAAGGTGAGAGGAGGTGGGACTGCTGAAGAGAGAGAGAGCAAGAGAGAGAGAGAGATAACTAGAGAAGAAAAAATGAGAACAAATGAGATAAAAAGCTGCAAATTAGAAAACAAAATGATGACACAAAGCGAGAGAGTTTGAGAGTAAAACATTTGAACTAATCAGCAGTTCGCTAATACCTACCATCTACCCTTCTGCTGTGTTCAGCGCTAAATCTGTGATGTCATTTCCTGTCCGTATACTTCTTATTCACATGACAGCTAACACTTTGAAGTCCTCGTATCATCTCATAGTCATCAAGTTCTGCTAATGTTTATCACTAAGGGAAAGTGCTAACTTCGCTATCCTGTAATAATACGAGTTGTCGGGCTAGCCGCCTTTCAAGAGGACGGGTACGCTCTCTTGGGGCTGACGGGACGACTCCAGGAAGACGGATGTCCAATTTGTCCATCATTGAAAGATGTTTTTATAACGCTGTGCAGAATAGCTATATGTTAGCCCACTTCCATATATGGTCTTATACTGTAGCTCTTGTCTGAGATGAATGGAACTGAATGTACTGATCATGACCGTAATATCAGTGTATGTGTGTGTGTTTGTGTGTGTGTGTGGCACCGTAACGAGGGACTCACTCTCGGCATGCGTGAGAAGCTGTAAGGAGGCGAGCAGCAGCAGCAGCAGCAAGGTTGGCATCGTGACGGTTGGCACGTGTGCTTCAGCAGCCTGGATGGCACAACCGATGCGAGTCTCCTATTCACCTCTCACAACCTGCAGACAGACAGACAGACGGACAGACAGACAGACAGGACCATGGGTTAGCGATTAAACAAAACAGCTCTCTGGGATTTGTTAAACAGTTACCTCCATTAAGTGGAGGATGGGGGTTGGGTTATAATGGACGACCCGTAAATGACATTTCCGGTCTTGTAGGAGACATAGATGAGTGAGACACACTATCTCTCTCTCTGTCTCTCTCTTTTTCTCTCTCTCACTCAGACCTAGTTTCGTCGCTTTATGCTCCTCATTAGAGGTGGCATAAATTGCCGTGTGTAAATTTTTAAAATGTGCTTAGCGCAGCTTTAAAATTCTAATAGAGCAATTATAACACAGATATTAGATTTGACACCTTTGTTGACTTTACTGCCGCTCAGTAATAATTCAGGAGCAATTCTTGTTAGCGTTTGGCTTCTGACATCAACCTCAAGGAATCGAGGGCAAGATTAATTATGTCGCTTATGGGTGAATTATGAGACAGGAAAATCTATTAGGAGACAAAGATTATACTCAGGGGACGCGTGACGTAACGCTAGACATATAGATTAAAAATACGAAGACTTATTTTAATCCAGGAGGGGCGGATTAATCCGGGGATGAATCTAATAATTGGATGGTAATTATAAGTAGAGGACATATTGATTAATTCAAATCATTTATTGAAATGAATAATCTGAAGATATATCGATTTTTATATTTTAATATACAGTCCGTAGATTAATATATAGGATATATAGATTAATCTGGAGATGTAGAGATTATTTAGGAGACACACAGTTTAATCAAGGGATGTATAAATTAATTAGGAAAATTTTAGATTAATCTGGAGATGTAGAGATTATGCAGGTGACATACAGATTATTTAGGAAAAGTAAACAATAACTAGGAAACATATAGATTAATCTGCATAAATTAATCAGGAGACATAAAGATTAATATACCTAAATTATACTCCTAATGTACCATTGTTTTGTTGATATGATAATGATAATAAACACATGAGTTATGACATCATTATTTTCTTTATTTTAATATATTTTGATTTGTCCTTTTCATTAGTGTGTTCTATTTGGTTTCTGTACCAGACAATACCATTTAAATAGATGATTATGGATGATTCTTTTTGTTTCCTTCTTATACTGTACATTTGTGTGATTTTATTAAATTATTGTCTTACACATCTTTATCTATATGTATTATATTTATATTTATTATTTACACCAAATGACAGTCAACCACAAAAAAAAATGGGCTACACCCTCACTGGACACGAGCAACAATATATAATTTCATTCTCATATTCATTTAAAAAAAAACTTTTCTATTACAAGATTCATCTCTCTTTAATTTGTTTCATTTCACACTTGCTTAAATGACCATTACCATTTTGTCAGGTCTAATTTCAATGTATTTACAAAATTTATTTAATTTTCCTCTCCTGTATTATTTTATTTCTCTTCAAGACACTAATATAAATCAGCCTTTAAATCTGTTTTCAAAGCTCTTAATCAAACAGTGCTGAGCTTAATCAGAAATCTAACACATATGGTTTCCTTGCTACTTTCTGTTCCCCATTAACGACAAAGCCTGCAATCCTCACTTCCTCCTAAGTTCTACTGTCTGTTTCCCCGATCTCCCGAGGAACAAATCTGGATCAACAGATCAAAAGACATGTAGATGAATTTAGAAAACAGATTATGAGACATATGGATTAATTGCACGATGTGCAGAATAATAATCTGGACGTGTTTTTTTTAATACTTAGGGCGCAAATATACTAATCAGAAGATGTGGAGATTAATTCAGGAAATTAGTAAATGTACAGAATAATCTGCGGGCTAGTCGATTAATCGGGAGTATGTAGAGAGATTAGGAGACCTGTAAAATAATTAGGAGACATATAGACTAATCATAAAATGTGGAGATTCATTTATTATCACTTAATCAGGGCATATATTGATTAATCAGGTGACGCATACAATAATCTGCAGGATGATTGATTATTCGGGGCACATATAGATTAATCAGGAGATGTAAGTAAACAATTATCTCGAGGCTTATTGACTAATTGGAGGCACATGCAGATTAATCAGGATAATCTGGAAGCTAATCGCTTAATCAGGCAATGTGCCGAATGGTCAGGTGACGCACAGAAGAGGCAACTCAATTAATCGAGAGACACAGATTAATCGGGAGAAGCGGAGAAAAATCTGGAGGGTAATCAATTAATCGGGAAACACTAATAGAAGGCATGTAGATGGATTAGAAAACATAGATTAATCATATAGATTAGACATATAGATTAACTGGGAGATGTATAACATAAGAAGAAGAAGATTAATCTATTAAGTAAGACTAAAGAGTAATTAGAGTAAACAGGAGATATAGAATAATCGGGAGGCATATGAACTAATCAGAAGGACATACCAGTTTATTAGGGCATACGCAAGAAATGATTCAAAAAATTTGGAAGCTAACCAATGCAGATTAAACAGAAGATGCACAGAATAATCTGCAGATTAATCGATTAATCGGGGGACATGTGCATAGACTGTAATCACAGGAGACCTGTACCATAATTCAGAGGCATATAGACTTAATGAAGGTGTGCAAATTAATCAGGAGTCACGTCACTTAATCAGGGTATGTGTAGATTAATCGGGAAATGTATAGAATAATTTAGAGGTCAATCTGTTATAGATTAATCAGTAGAATAATTAGGAGATCTATAGATTAATCATAAAATGTGCAGATTAATCGATTAATCGAGGCACACATACTGTAGATTAACCCAAGAGGTGTTTTTCAATTGGGATTGGACCATTATTATTCAGTAGATTTATGACTTGATTCTGAGATTCATGTATTTTTTTATTTTTTTTTTAGAGGACGTATAGATAAAACAGGGGAGGTAGAGATTAATTACTAAACACACTAAAGAGTTTGAAGAATTCTCCCAACATGCCCACCCACAGTCTCCCTCTCTCTCTCGGCTTATCATTTTCTTTTTACATCACCGTACTCTATATCTCTACCTCTCTCACTTGCCCTCTAACTCACATGCTGATTCAGATAAACAAGGCCATCTGTATACTGCGTAACACAGGGACAAGAGAGAGAGAGAGAGAGAAGAAACGAGGCAGAGAGGGGAAAGCAGAGATAGGCGGAGCAAAGCGAGCCCCATCCTGCCACGACCCATTATAGCAACATAACAACCTGTTTGTGTGTGTGTGTGTGTGTGTGTGTGTGTACGGAAGTGAGCATTGGCACAAGGGTGTGCGCTGTTGTGTGATGTCACAAGCGACAGGCAGTGTTACTCTTTCTGCTCCCATCTGTGATCCTACACACACACACACACACACACACGCACTCTCTCTCTTTCTGACATGTTTGCATCGTAGACTAAATTAAAACAGCTCCTTGCCTTTCAAGTCATGGCATCTCATTGTTCTTTACTGTTATTCAGAAACACACACACACACACACACACACACACACACACACACTTAATTAGAGAGAGAGAGAGAGAGGGGAGATATGTCTGGTCTGATTCTTATCTTCTCTTCATGCCGAGAAGCAGCCATGGATCCTTTACCGCATAAGGAATCACGTTACACAGAGAGAGAGAGAGAGATAAAACAGTGATAAGAAGAAAGTGACACTGAGAGAGTGAACAGAGATCGAGACAGATAGAGGGAGATAGAAAGCATGATTAGGACGAAGAGGCGGTTGAGGGGGAATAGGTTTTAGACTACAAAAGAGTGGACATGTGTCGGGGTCAAAAGTCAAGGTCAAGTGACCTGACCTAAAACAAACAAACAAACAAGCAAACAAACAATGCAACCACTGAAGCGTAACATATACTTTTCTAAACACGGAGTCTCTGGAATACAGAAAGTGTGTGCGTGTGTGTGTGTGTGTGTGTGTAAGAAAGACAGAGAGAGAGAGAGAGAGACAAGCGCCCTGATTTAGACGACATATGCATTAGTGCTTCATCATCCCTCTCCTGTGTCTGTCACTCTCCTACATGGCTTTAGCTCAGTCTGTGTGTGTGTGTGTGTGTGTGTGTGTGTTAGATGTAGTGAAGCCTGGCTAAGCTCTAGTCCCTAGTGGGATGAGTATTACATAAAGCCTCTCTCTAGGCCAACTTACCACCAAAACCACACACAAACACACCCACATACCTGTGTGAGTGTATATATATATATATTTTTTTTTTTTTTTTTTTTTTTTTATGCTAAAACTGTACCTAACATTATTTGGCACATTTTAAGCCGCGCCTTTTTTTCTGGGCCGACCAATCACTGCTTAGGATCTGCCACCAGAAATTGCTTTATGTCTTTATCAGAACTTCAAAAAGCAAAAATCAGACAATCTCATCATTTCAAAAGTCGATTATTAAAGATGGGGGAAAAAAACCTCTTGAGTGATGTATCATTATTTTGCGCGGCACTTGATTTTTTTTTTTTTCCACAAAATTTTTTGGATTCTTAAAATCAATTTTAACTTTATACCATACTGTATATGTTTGCATTCGAGGTGGTGAAATGTCGTCGTTCTGCTATAATCCCACAGCTGGTGTGCTTTAAACTATTCACCCCTTTGCCAGGTAGCATGGCATCCTGTGTGGTATGCGCAAAGGTTTTTATTAGCCAAGGTTGTTTCGAATTGTAAGAAAATCTAAAAGAAAAAATATTGATTTGGGACGTTTATAAAATTGCGATACGAACAGAATATACAAAATACAAATAAAATCGGTATCGAGGTAACGTGATAATATCTTATCGGCTGGTCCCTGATGATTCCCATCGCTACCAGGTATACATTTTAAAAGGTACTGTAGGTACAGTTGAAATGCTTAATCTAGCTAACACAATATGTGTGACGCTGTTTAGCGTGCCATGCATTATGGGAATGAACCATTTCGAATACTAATGCTAGTCATTACCGCTTCTAACGGGTACAGAGGTATTTCTTTCTCACTTCTCCCACTCCCCGACTCAGAGGTCAAACTCTCGCCTTAGAGTCCGTCAAGTGTAGCCAAGGTTACTGGCCAAAATTGGTTTCCATGGTGCTACCAGCATGCTAGAGGCAAAACTGGACCTCTCCGCTCAAGTGCATGAGAGCTAGCCAAAAGATGGCTGAGGAGTTGGAAGACGGGGTCTGATGGATGGGAGAAGAATTTAAATATATACAGTGCCATGAGAAAATGTTTTTGGCCCTTCCTGCATTCACTTTGTGTAACCGGATTGTAGAACACCTTTGTCAACCTCTTTGTGTAACATTAAAATTTTTTGATGATCTGAATCTAACAAATATGCATACAAATAAAAAAGAAAATCAGCAAATACTTTTTCACAGTACTTTATATATAAATGTATATATACATACAGTATATACAAAGCCTCTGTGCATTCTAAATATGTCTATATAGATTTTGGCTATATCTGGCAACCTGGCTCTCCCTCTGATTCCATTCATTCCATCCAGCTCAGAATAAACCAGGTTCAAATTCAAATGTGCAAACTGAGCCATGCACTGTGTGTGTGTGTGTGTGTGTGTGTGTGCGCTCATTTGTAGGTGACAGCAGTCTCAGGAATGGCACTAAACGACAGTGGGAGTATGATGTGTGACGAACGAAACACACACACACACATACACACACACATACACACACACACATTCGAGTGCATTCCTGGCATTTTGACATCTCCCCCCACTCTGCAGCAGCCCGTGGGAGGATGAATAATCTGACTTCAGAAGCAGAGAGACTCAGAGAAAGTGAGGGAAAGAGTTCTGACTTTTAACTCTTAACTATTAAAGCAGCAGTCAGATTGAACATGGGTGCAGAGCTTTAAAAGACGGTTCACCTTGATGGGAAACGTTTTTTTTAAAGCTACCTGTAAAAAATTTGCACACTTCTAGCAAAATTTAATTGTCAATCCACAAGCAAAAAATGGATGTGGTCTTAACTTTGTGAGCAAAAAATAAATAAATCTAAAATGGTGAAGTTGTTTATGTTGCCTTAGGGTTGCTTATTTCTTACAGCTATACAGAAACCACCGCTGGCATTCGCTAACACACCCTAGTCAA
>JAOVVA010000034.1:3844600-3854600 GCA_028565275.1 Leiocassis micropogon
TATGTTGCCTTAGGGTTGCTTATTTCTTACAGCTATACAGAAACCACCGCTGGCATTCGCTAACACACCCTAGTCAAAAAAAAGAAAAGAAAAAATGTTTCTGAAGAACTTGCTGAAGTGTCCCTGGTACCCGGACAGTATTGTGTTAATGTCTTAAATCAAACAATAACAACTAAAAACCTTACCGCCATCAAGGAGCACTCAAGATAGCTGCTGTAAAACATTCACACTTTACAAAGGATTATCTAAAATTACCTGCTTTCCTTCCAAATGTGATCAGGACCTGAATTACCGAGCGCTGTTGCTATAGAACGAATGATGACCTTATCGTAGCTAAGCTAATCATTTGGCTAACACTGGTTATACAGCTAACAACTTAGGTTAGCAGAATGTTCTTAGAACAGTACGATTTTTGGTTCCTCTAACGTTCGAACTGGCAAGACCTCTGAACGCCCTGCAAACATTTAGGCAATGCTTTGGTCAACATTCTTCAAATGATTTTGGATAATATTGAGGGAACCTTTTGACATGGTTTGTGCAATAATTTAAGAACTATAGTTGAAGGTTCTGGGAACACTATTAAATAACATTCTGGAAACTTTTTAAAACAGTTTGTACACTGATTTAAGTACTATCTTTGAATCTTCTGGAAACATTTAGATAACTTTCTGGAAACGTATTAACAAGGTTCGTCCAGTGTTTGAAGAACTATATTGAAGATAAGATTATTATTAACATATATATTATTAGATAACATTTTGAGGACATTTTAACATGTTTTGAGATCGATCATTGAATGTTCTGGAAACATTATTAGATAACGTTCAGGAAACTTTGTAAAAAGCTGAAAAGCTTTGCAAAATGTTTGTACAATGTTTTAAGAGGTATATTCAAAGATTCTGGGAATGTTATTAGATAATATTCTGGGAACATTTTAACCAGGTTTGTCCAATGATTTAAGAATTATCATTGAATGTTCTAGAAACCCTACTACAGAATGTTCTGGAAACATTTTAACAATGTTTTAAGAACTACAGTTGAAGGTTGTGGGAACGTTTTTAGACAATATTCTGAGAATGTTTTAACCAGGCTTGTACAATGATTTAAGAATTATCATTGAATGTTTTGGAAACATTATTAGAGAACGCTTTGGAAACATTTTAACAAGGTTCATACAGTGTTTCAAAAACTGTAGCTAAAGGTTCTGGGAACAGTATTAGATACAGTAATATTCTGGGAACATTTTAACCAAGTTTGTACAATGATTTAAGAACTTACCTTACAGTTGAAGGTTGTTGGAATATTATTAGATAACATTCTAGAAAGGTTCATTACAATGTTTAAAGGAGTTTATTTATAGGTTCTAGGAAGCACATTTTTTTAATATTTTTCAATGTGTGACAAATTCTGGTAGCTAACTACTAAAGTCACGCAGTGTCACATGATGACTGTGCAACTGTGCAACTGCCTAATGTTAATTAAGCACATACACACTATCGAGAAAAGCACATTAGAACTTGTTCTTCACACCAGACTTTGTCCTTTGGCTTATATATATAAAAAAAAAAAAAAAAAAGCTAAAGCCTTTACACACAGCACTGATTAAAATGCCACCAGTTAGCTCCATGCTAATTGGGTGTGAGACCCTCACAGCTAAATGTCATATTGAGAAAAGAAAAGAAAAGTCCACATGAGCGTGAAACAGATTTTTCCTCGGTTCTTTGCTTAACAAGAATAATAATTAAGGTGAATGTATGGAATTTGAATGACCTCAGCCGCGGTACGGTGTTAGAATGCTAGCTACCGTGGGTTCTGGAGGTAATACGCAGTCAGACGCTAATGGCTAACACTGTGATAACGCCTAGCTTAGACTTAACAAGCCTGACATTGCTGCTTTAAAAAACATATCGTGAACTGTTTTATCACTTCTAAAATTCACAGTGTGATTGCAGTAAAATGGATTAATTTCTTAATAATTTACCAACACGTATGAGACAAATGTTACTATTCTTTATATGTTTATATCGTTTTTACCTTCAATGAGACGCAGCACTCTTCAGCTAATTTTGTTGAGTTAACGGTTACGTGCATGCTAACTATTTAGACCTATTTTTTAGGAAAAAAGTGAGCATAATGATAGTGAACAGTAATAAATACTCAATAGAAAAAGATACGTGTGTTGGAAGGGGGTTCGATCGATTCAGTTATTATAGTGATTCTTTTGTGTGATATTCCGTGTATCGCCGAAATAATAAAATTTTTATTAATATATGTTTTAATTTGTGGGCCGTGGTGGCTCAAGCGGGTAAAGCGCTGGGAATAGCTTATCTGCTAGCTCCACCGTGTTTAGGTTATGTGTCTTTTTCTGATCAGAAAGTCAGAGGTTCCAACCCTAGCATTTAACCTAGCATACCACTGTTGAGCTCTTAACCCTGTCTGCTCCTGGGGTGAAGTCCTGGCTGACACTATGCCCCGCCCCCCGAATTCTACTTAGGATATGTGAAAAAAACTGTGTTGTAAAGTGCACATGACAAATAACTGAATCTTAATTTGAGGTAGTAAAACACAGCAGTTCCTCTATTATCCTAGAGGATGTGCTCTCTAAATTGGTGCACAGCATTCTGTTCTGGTCTAAGCTAATTTATTTAGAATCGTAACATAATTAAAAAATTTTAAATCGATGAATAATTGGGATGTTTATAAAATTGTGATACAGAATCACAATACAAATCGAATCGGCACCTACTGTAGGTACCGTGATAATATTGTATCGGGTGTTCCCTAGTGCGGTGATCCCCATCCCTACTGGATAGCAAGCTACATGATTGATCGCTGCATTCAGACTGTGCTTAAGAAATATGAAAAGAGCTAGTGCCATGTCTGATTTTGACCTTTATGTCATCTCCTGAAAGGGGAAAAAAAAAAAATTATAATAATAATTTTCTAGCCTGGGAAACAGGGCAGTTCGTGGGTGTTTATACAGCTGTAAATTGGCATTCGGAGACCGTCCTGAACTGCACATAACCCAGTTTTCATCATCTCATTAGACTCAGTACATCTTGATAAATGGCTTCGAAACACGAGCGGGTTCGAAACGCGCAGAGAATACGACCGAAAAGACATCTGTCTGTGGATCGAATCAAATCTCCTGTGAGCTCTGTGCTCCGACCGCGCCAAGTCACGCTCTGAACTGCTCAGACCCTGCCAAGAACCGGCACACACACGCACACAAATACACATTAAATAGTGTACAGGCATCTCTCACAGACACTCACACACACACACACACACACACACATGCAGACTATTATACACCTGTGCTGTCGAGCCTTATTGCCTGTTATCAGGTTTGCGGGAGATGCTGAGTCAGATTTTGTCTCTGGAGATGAGATGAGATGAGCACGCTGACTTTTCTACTTCACTCTCCGACTGATCTTACTCAAGCGGTATAAACAGCAGAGAGAGGGAATAGCTCATCTGCTAGCTCGATAATAAATACTAGAACGGGAATCCGGGCTGGAGGAAAATGATTCTTTCAGATAAGAAAGAGAGAGAGAGAGAGAGGGAGAGAGCACTGCTTACTGATTTACCACCGTGTTTAGGTTATGTGTCTTTTTCTTTATAGGACAGCGAGTAGGGAGATTAACTTTAGCCTCCATTGCAGTGTGTGTGTGTGTGTGTGGGGGGGGAGCATTTCTCAGGCAAATAAGAGAGATTTGTCTGCATTTCCCTATGAGTACGAACACACACGCTGACACACACACACACACACACGTGTAGCGTTTAAACAAACAAACGTCTTTCATTACGATCAGGAACATAGTGGTTAAAATGAATACAAGAAAATAATCTGGAAGTTTAAAAACAGAGAGAGAGAGAGAGAGAGAGAGAGAGAAAGATAGCCTGCAAACTAAGAAAAGTGATGGGTTCAGTTTGCACTAAGAGAAAAAAAATCAGTACTCTCTCTTACTCGCTCTGCTATCAATATGCGGGACTCTCCCGGAACTTCCGGGAAAGGTGTGACCATATAATGTAATTATGTTAAAAAATCTGCAAAATTAGCTTCATAAACTTTATTAGGTGTAGCTCAGTAGTTAAGGCATTGGACTACGGTTCAGAAGGTCCTAGGTTCAAACCCCACCACCACTATATTGTCACTTCAACCTTCAGATATGGAATTTGATAAAACGTCGCTCTGATAAGGGTGTCTGTCAAATACTGAAATGTAAATCAAACATTATTAATATCCGTCTCTGAAGTTGGATTTGCAATAACAGGAAAGACTTTATACTGTAACTCTGTGATAAACTTTGTCTAATATCATCTTATTTATAGTATTAGAATTACATTACTATTACACCACCACATTACTGTACAGCTGTGATTTTTCTCACTCATTTAGCATATTTAGCTGCTAGCATTCACGGTAACAGTTTGTTTTAGCATTCATTCGTTCATTTATCGAGTTCTGGTGTTGCTTGGTTCATCTACAAAACCTTCATCTTCACATTTTAGTTGCAAAGAAAACAGGTGGATGTTGATCATTAAACAAAGAAAGCTATTTCGGTCTTTGCTAGCTGCATGCATGCTAGCGTTTAGCTAGCTGCTGTAAGTCGACAGCTGGCTAGCATGCACATAATATTTGATATTGACCTAGCTAGCTACCTACCTAGCAAGCTGTTACCACTAGACATCTTTCTTTGGTTCTACGCTAATATGAAAAAAAGAGATAACTGACAACTAGCTTTTTTTTGTTGCTGTTGTTGTTTGTTTCTAAGATGCGTCTTGTTATTTTATGTTTACAAAAGACACAAAAATTTTCCCCCCATGTTTATGCGGATTACAATAACCTGAGTAAAACGGCATTTGAATAACACGAGGACACGGTGTGCCGTTAAGGGCTTAGCCAGCCTGCGTGTAGGACACACTCATGAGCAAGGGATGTGTGTGTGTGTGTGAGAAAGAGCTACGACTGCGTCTCCTCAATCTGACAATGCGTAATTACCTTTCCTTTCTCCCTAATGGAGCGTTTCATTATGCCTCTGCCATAGCGCTGAGCTCGGGCTAATCACACTCGGCTCTGCGTAACGTTGCACACGCTGAGCCAAAATGGCCGCCGCGGTGCTTTACCTGAATGCCGAATGAAAGCAGGCGCCAAAAAAGGGGGCACTGGGCGGGGGGGGTGGTCGGATGTAAAACGCTCATAGAGAAACACAACAATGATACAATGCATTTTTTTTCCCGTGCTGTTTATAAATGGCAGCCATTTTGTGAGGAAAAACAAGAGATGAGAAAGAGTGCAAGCAGATCAATGGCATCTACATTTAGCTGTCTGCGCTCTTAAGATTACTCATGTATTTTTTTTTTTTGTTTGTCTTGGCAGCGAATGCTTCCTTCCTGACAGCCTGGTGAGTGTAGCTAGCGCGCTGCGGAATTAATGAACTCTGTCTTGTTTGGAATTACACCGCCGTGCTGCGTTATGA
The DNA here is from genome assembly GCA_028565275.1 of Leiocassis micropogon. Lineage (NCBI taxonomy): Eukaryota > Metazoa > Chordata > Actinopteri > Siluriformes > Bagridae > Leiocassis > Leiocassis micropogon. Next base: position 3,850,084 of record JAOVVA010000034.1, read on the forward strand.
TGTATTGCCTTTCATCGTTCCCTTTTGTCTCGGCTCAGAGAGGGGAGGGAGGCAAAAAAAAAAGCTATTGTCGCGAGGACTGTTCAGTCTTTCCGAGCGCCTGCCGCGCGGCGGAGGAAATTAGCCTTCTGAAACGTGCGCTAGGACGACTGTCACAATGCAAATCCTGTAAACAAATCAGGGAAGGCTCCTGAGCCCAACCCTGCCTGCTGAATAGTTGGCTGTGACGCTAACCCGACCTGGGGCTCTGTTCGACAAGTGAATGCGATGTGATTTCTGGTACAAATCTGAAATCTGAGTCAGAACGCGGCTATTGAGCCGAGCGCTGCGTGAGGCGCTTGTGCGAGACGCTAGGCTCTTATTTCTGTTCCAAACTTCTGTCAGGTCTCTCAATGGCGCTAACAAAAGCCGCAAGACGAGCTAATGGAGCCGATATCCTCGCCTGTCATCGCTGTCGGCGAGCGGAAGGAGAGAGCGACTGAAGCCGATTGTCAGAGGCGGAATGTCATACAAATGGAAAAACGGTACAGAGCCGGATCCCGGGGAGGCGTGGCCTCCCCGTGTCTCGTTCATCGAGAGCATCTCCACCTGTCTTTCTCAGCGAAAGAAGAGTTAATCCTTCATTCAGCTGTAGTGCCAGGGGGGAAAAGAGGTGTGACCTGGTAAAGGGTGGGGGCGGGGCCTCTGGCGATGTTCGATGTACACACAGAGACACATTACAAAGTTTACTCATGAACAATCTGACCTGATTTCAGGCCTGACTGCCTCCAATATTCTCCCTCTTTCTTTCACTCGTTCTTCGCTCTCTTTTTCCAATTTGTCTTCTTCGTTCACTTATCGATATTTGTGTTTACTCTCAATTCGCCCCACCGCCCATCTTACGCACCAGCACATGCGCGCCTGCTTTTATCCTTCTCGTCACGTCCGCTTTCTTTCCAATCCCCTCCTTTTGCATCCATCGCTATCACCGGCTCTCACACCCTCTCCTTAATCTCAACCTGTCTTTCTATCCTTCTCTCCCTCCCTCTCTCCCTCTCTCTCTCTCTCTCTGAAGAGTTCCCGGCCAATTCCACTCATGCTATGGAAATGTCAGCGGTGTGCCGGTTATCAGGAGGTCAGCGTGCGTCCGGTTAGCTCGGCGTGATTGGGGTGTCAGTCAGCTTAAGCCTCGGGGACCTGCTTTAGCAGCTCCACTTCCACTCTGCTTACAGCTAGCAGGTTTATAGGTGCGCTTCAGCCGCGCAGGCTAAAATACCAGGATTTGCTCTGGATTTCGGTATGTTTGTCTTGTACGAACAGAGCGCAGACGCTAAGCTAACAATAGAGACGGGAGAAAAAACAATTTGTTGATGTACCGTGAATCGCCACACAAGCATATTCCAAAATCAATCTATTATTATTATCTTTTAATTTATATACGTTTGCGTCTGAGGTGGTAAAATGTTGCATTTTCTCTATTATCCTACACTGAACCAAACAATTAGCAAATAAATCCTGCCTACAGCTAGCAGGTTTGTAGGTACGCGTCAGCCATGCCAGTATTTGCTTACAACTTCAGGATGTTTGTGATGTACGAACAGTAATGTATCGTGAGTCTTTTGTCTGGCAATTCATGTATCATCACACTGACTTTTATTATTACTCATATTTTAATATTTTAATATGTTTGCGTCTAAGGCTGTAAAATGCTGCAGTCCCTCTATAATCCTACAGGTGGCAACTATTCATGGCATCCCTTATGTGCTTAGTTTGTTTAAGAGTTGTGACAAAACCTAAAAAAATATATAGAATAGGGATATTTATAAAATCGGGATACTTGTGGTCGAATCGCCACCTAGGTATCGTGATAATATCGTATCGCTTAGTGCCTATCGTATCACGATTCCCATCTCTACCTAACAACGTCAAACGAACACATGTAATATCTTTTGTGAGAATTGTTTTTTGTTGTACTATAGCTTCTCCTGAAGGAAAAAAAAAGGCTAATGAGGTCAGCTAGGTAGCTAGAGCTAGCGGAGACGTGACTGAAGGGAACAGTTTAACTCCTTTATGAACTCCTTTATGAACGATTAGCTCTGTAAACAAACTGATTTCAGGTCAGATTTAAGGTATTGACCTCACAGACAAAAAAAATAAATAAATAAATATAAATTTTAAATGTAATTTTTAAATTCAAAATTTAAGAGCGATGGCGTGTTAAAAAGACGCAAGCAACAAAAAACTATGAGACCGACATGTTTGGCTTATTCCAAATGATGGTTTGTGATTTATTTATTTTAATTTTTTTTCTGTTTTTGTTTTTTCCGTCTGTGCTCTAATAATATAAGGAGCAACCAGGACATATTCAGTTATTCAGTTCACTGCATCTCTCACTTTGACAAAAGGGCATTAAAATGCCACATCAGCGCTAAACAGCAAAGCACTTTCATAAACGGTTTGTTGTTTTCTCTCTCTCGCGCGCGCTCTTATTTGAGCCCCCCTTCTCTTCTTTTTTATTCTTGCTCTACTTTGCTCTCTCTCTCTCTGTCTCACTCGCTCTGCAACGTGCCAGATTAAATGCCCTTTACAGCTTTTTTTTTTCCCTCTGCCTATCCCAATCGATGCAGTCCAGACAGGCCTGTGGTAAAAAGCCCACACAATGATTCTTGCACTTACAGCAACGTAATAGATAAAAAAGAAAATCTCATTCAATAATCTGTCCAAACTGGTGATGGGCTAAAAGCTAGACAGCGAGAGCTCGCTTCAATTTAACTCGACGTTCGTCAAGACTGAGCTGCGGAGGCTGATTAGTTCCTCATGCTGTAAGATAACAGCAAAGTGCGACGGCTACGCCGCAGGAAAGTGTAAAGAAAATGGCAGGTTTACTTCTTTAAACTACTGCTTTTCACATCTAGTAATATTTTAGATTAGTTATAGAAGAAACTGATAACAAACTGAGCTCAGAACAGCTCTAAAAACAGCTAAATTCTCATCAGATCAGCTGTAAAAAAAACTGAATTCAGATCAGCTGTAAACAAACTGGTTTCTGATTAGCTCAAAAACAAAATGCCTTCAGATTTTAGATCAGCTGTAAACGAACTAATTTCTGATCTGCTGTAAACAAACTGATTTCAAATAAGATCAGCAGTAAAAAAAAAAACAGATTTCAGATCAGTTGTAAACAAGCTGGTTTCTGATTAGCTCTAAAAAGAACTGATTTCAGGTCAGCGCAAATTGATTTCAGATTAGCTGTAAACAGATTATCTCTAAAACAAACTGATTTCAGGTCAGCTTTACCTTAGATCTCCAGCTCTTTACTCTCCAGATCTCTAAACCTGTGTGATTTCTCTCTTTCACACTCTCTCCCTCTCTCTCTCACACACACACACACACACACACACTGGTGTGGTCCTTGCGTGACAGCCATGGTGTTATAATCATCCTGGCCCGAGCACAAACGTCTTCAGGCGGACCTGCATAAATGCTCGACTGTGTGGCACTGTGTGTGTGTGTGTGTGTGTGTGTGTGTGTGTTTATATTAATTGGACTACCCGTCCTGTTCTCTCCATTGTAAGAGGTAAATAAAGTTCTATAAAGTTGATTTGACAAAGAAAGACGGACTAAAAGGCGGACAAAACGACCTACAGATTGGGAGACAGAGAAAGCTACAAATAGGTAGACAGAGACTGACAGAGTAGGAGAAAGAGGCAACAATTGATAGATAAACAGAGAGACAGACTAAAAAATAGACTGATAGACAGACCGAGAGATCTATTGATTGACAGATTGAGAGACAGACAGGAAGACAGCCAGGCAGAGATTGACAGACAGAAAGAGAGGGGGGGGGGGGAGTCCCTCTTTATTGACAGACTGAGAAACAGATGGAGAGACAGACAGGTGATATGGCGATATTATAACTCTACCCCACAAATCAGTGTAAATTATGGATAAGTTTAAGTATGAACCAGTTTACTACACACACACACACACACACACACACACACACACACACACTTTTCATAGGCAGGATGAACTCTGCATTAGTGGATTACTGGTTTAGGGGAATGTGACCTAAATAAGCACTGCAGTGGAATGTGAATCCGTACATATATATGATTGTGTGTGTGTGTGTGTGTGTGTGTGTGTGTGTGTGTGAGATCAAACAATAGTACTTGTCCAGATGGCCGGGGGAGGGAATAAAGTCAATTTCTCTACCGTCCCATGTGACCCATTAGCCGTGGAGCTAAACAATTAAATAATCCACTTCAACAGAGAGATAGAGACAGAGACAGAGACAGAAAGAGACACAGAGAGACAGAGGTTACGTGTGTGAGTGTGAGATCTGTATAACTCTCAAATGTAGGCGGGTGTCTTAAGGTTAGACTTGGTGCGCGGTGGGTAAATTGGTACAAGAAGCAGCGATGAGAACGAATCAAAGGAAAAAAGAGAGAAAGAGAAAGACAAAGAGAGGAAAAAGAGATAGAAAGATATAGACCGATAGAGTTTTGTATGCATGCGGAAGGTACCACGCTGCTACC
>JAOVVA010000034.1:3859600-3869820 GCA_028565275.1 Leiocassis micropogon
TGATGATCTGTCAAAAAACGTGCGCTTCAAAGCCAACCCTGCGAACGCATTCTCTCGCAGAAATGACTTTCCAGAGAAAACCTGTTCCCTCCTTCTGAGACGAAATCGATCAACGTGAGGCGTCGGCGGTCACGTGACCAGAGACGACGAGGCTGTCCAACGTTAGCCAATCGTGGCGTGGATGCTTTTTACGCCTGGTTTTTTCTGGCCCCCGGTGGCATGGGGCATGTGGGACATATCAAGTGACTACACACACACGCTCACACAGAAATCTATTGTCACACTTTGTATACAGAGGGAAAATCACATGTTGTCATTGAACACTTTTTTTAAACAGTTATACACTCGTGTAGAAAAATTGGTGCTTTTTTATGTCTGTGGAAAATTATACATTTTCATATTAAACATACAAAACATATACTGTATGATTGTGTGTCTTGTATTTATGAGGTAAATTAGCCCTAAATATTTTTTTTTTTCACGTTCACTCTCCTAGCGGCACGGTAGTGGTTAGCACAGTCGCCTTGCACCTCCAGGGTACAGGTTCGATGCCCACCTCGGGGGGTTGTGTGCATGGAGTTTGCATGTGCTTGATGGGTTTCCTCCCTTATTCCAAAACCATGCAGATTAAGTTAACTGGCATTCCCAAATCGCCCGCAGTGTGTGAATGAGCGTGTGAGTCCAGGGTGTACCCCGCCTCATGCCCTATGTCTCCTGGAAGACTCCAGGCTCCAGCCCCCCACGAGTGGTATAGACGATATGAGCTTAATGAGTTTGCTCTCTCTTGCCCAACCCGAGGCTTCTTGCCCCAGCTGAGGTTTTAAAACTTCGAAAACACTCGAAAATCGATAATTCACGTGCTAGTGATTGCGCGTCTATTACAACCCGTGAGTCTGTTGTGTAATGAATGGGTTTCCCAAAACCTCTGGGAAAGAACGCCATAAGACTGGACGAGAGATCAAACTCTTAAACAGTTCACCTAAACTCTGCAAGACGCTGAGGACAAAAAAGTCCTTTACTGAGTATGTGTGTGAGAGAGAAATACAGATAGAGAGAAAGAGAGAGGGGGGAGGGGGGTGAAATGCAGGTGAAAGGTATACGGATTGATCCTGAGAACTCAAACACATCTGGATCGGAGCTCAAATACAAATCGCCGACAAATCAAAAGAAGACGGCTGAGTGTTCATAAAAAACCCTCCACATGCCTTCTGGGGAACAGTTCACCCAGCGTGGTTCCCTCCTCCTCCTCCTCCTCCTCTCCTTCTTTCTTTTTTTTATTCTTCTTAAATAAAACTTTTCGCTAAATATATTTCCATGCACAGAGTGCCCATGGGAAACTCGTTCTCACACTGGCAGCGGTTCTGGAATGTTCCCCCGCTGGGAAAAGTGGGTCAAGCAATGTTCCACGTCCGAGAGAGCGAGAGAGAGAGAGAGAGAGATTCCTCTTATTGCCAAGACATTAAATACCATAGATTTTTTTTTAATAAGGAGGCAATATTTTAAATGGAAACAAAACAAAACTGTCATTTCGAGTTGCTTAACGATGATTTAGCTCGGAATGAAGTTTGAATCTGAGTCAAACGGCTTCATCTGGGAAAATCTTTCGCTCCTGGCGTGTGAGAGATTTCACGCGGCGGGAGAAGACCCGGAGTCAGAAAAGCTTCGGCTACGGTAGCTCCCAGAGAACACCACCACTGGTGTGTGAGAAACTCACACACTTTGCACAGTAAACTTCTCAGCTCTCGCATCAAATCGAATTTGCACCTTCTATTAAAAGACCAGGACAATGCTTTTGTCTTATCACCTCGCTCCTAAAAACTGGACGTTCTCGTCTCTCGCTAGTCGAAAACATGCAGCGTGAAGGAACACGATGCCCGCGATGTCGAGAGTGAGCTTTAAAATGGCGTGTGTGCAAGACTGTCACTCAGAGTGAAGCGGACTGGAAGTGACACTCGGCAGACTCTGCAGGGAGGCTCTGAAACAGAGCCCTGGGGGATTCTGGGAAACGGAGCCCATTGAGACTCAGGGCAGACAAGATATGTGTGTGAGAGAGAGAGAGAGAGAGAGAGAGAGAGCGTGTGTGTTTGTGTGTGTGTAAAGGGGAGGATGGCACGATTTCTTAACGCCTCAGTAGTGCTGGTGTCATAGTGCCAGTACAGATGGTTGCTTTGGGTGTGTGTGTGTGTGTGTGTGTGTGTGTGTATGTGTGAGAGAGAGAGAGAGAGAGAGAGAGATGGCATCGGGTTTAATTTAACAGAACAGTTTTCTTTGAATCTCACTCGAAGTGAGAGTGAAAAGCGTCGTATTTACAGTACACACATTGTATATTACGATAAGGGGAAAACTCCTGCTGCACACAAGCTATCGACCGCTACAGTATAACACTAAACCACACACACACACACACACACACACACAGTACAAAATAACAACAACATAATGTTGGATTTAAGCTTTCGGCCTTTATGCTTTTTTTTTCTCCTTTCCATTATAGATTCTTGTATTTTGCAGGTTGACACCCGAGACATTTACGCGGGACGGAGAACGTGATGATCGTTGGAGCGTGCGTCAGATTTTACGCGGACGCAGATAAGCGCTTTAATCTCACGCAGCTGATATACTGTATAAACAGTAATCAGGGAAACTTTGAGGAAAAATGGAAACAGCGAAGTGTGTGCTTTATAATGTGTGCGTGTACGTGAGACGATCATATGCGAGAATGTCCTAGGAACGTCTTGACACGCCCCCCTTAACGTGCTCATTAGCATATATGGGTATAGACTCCGTCTGGAAGATGTGCGAGTCAGATCGGATCTGGTACTAATATACCACGGTTGGGAAAAAAAAAACATTTTAAAAGCTTGGGTGTCCAGAATAAAGGGACATGTTGGGGACACTGAGTCCCACAAGAGTCGGTAGCGCAGCTGGGACGGATTTGTCGACACGGCCTGGAATTTCTTGACTTGTTAAGCATTTTCACTACTAATAATCAAAACAGTACCTGGTGTAAAGCGAGACGATCCAGGAAGTGAAAATGGCATTGTGGAATTCACAGTGATGAAAAAAAAAAATAGAAAGAAAGAAAAAGCTTTTTGTAAAGCAATGAGGCGTTTTTGCGATGTGGGACGTTTAACTTTTTAATGATATGCGTATCCAAAAAAAAACTTTGTTTCAAGGGGGGGAACATGGAAAACAGGGGGGGAACAACTCTTTAGCCTTTAAAGACACTTAAAATGAAATAAAATTTCAGGATAAAGCGAGGTCGTCCTCAAAACAAAAGATTCATGTAAATGATACACAAATTTCGGGGTGTGGATGCAAATCAGAGGGCCTCGTCAGCCTGGGTTCTGTCCTCATCCTCTGTGTGTGTGTGTGTGTGTGTGTGTGTATATTCTGTTTTTTCGTTCATCACAGAGACAAGCTGCCTGATCCTAGCATCTTCACCTACTTTTCTTTTCGTTTTGTCTCTCTCTCTCTCGCTCTCTATCTTTACGAGGGACAAGACATCCTTTATCTTACACTGTCTTTATTTTTAGCCGATCGGTTCTTCTTTTGAACCCTCAGTAACCTCGCCTGCCGGGCCGATGGAAGTAATATCCTGTCGCCGAGAACAGAAGTCACGCAGAACGATGCGTTTTTATAGCGGGTTTTAGATCATCGCCGTCCGTCTCGGAGTATGGGAAGGTCCCTCTAGGCGATGCCATCTGCTCTCCGCACGCCTCCACAGGAACACACACCAGCTTTAGAACACACACACATATATACACACATAGTGGACTCTAAGCGTGAACCGGCCTCAATGGGAACGCACTGTGTTTTATTCAAGGAAAATGAGTTGGTGTGTGTGTGTGTGTGTGTGTGTGTGCGCATGATGGGATCAATACATTATGTTTTATATTTTAAAAAATAATTAAAAAAAGGAATAAATGCTGAGGTGGCTTCTCAGCCGAGTTAGGTATAATACGATATTTTAGGAAGATGATGAGGAGAATGAGGTAAAAAAAAAAAAAAAAAAGATGTCTTCTTGATGAGATGTCTTATATCCCGCGGGAGTTTTCTCCCTGTCTGAGTAGACGTGCGCACGCTAACACGTCCCGGCTTAAAACCGACAGCCATGTTTCATTTCCTGTTACCCTGAAGCGAGCACACTAACCTGTGTCTGATATCCCTCACACTCAAACTGTCAAATCACACTCTAGGGCCTTTAGTACGTGTATGTGTGTGTGTGTGTGTGTGTGTGTGTGTGAGAGAGAGAAAGGGAGAGAGAGAGAGAGAGAGAGAGAGAGAGCATTAATCATATCCTGACCTATTTGGAAAGCCATGTTAAGTGCTAACCCTGTATCTATATCTCAGTTTCAAACCTGCTGGAAATAACGCTGCTGCAACACGATACGCTGTTAGCCTCCGGGCTAAAGCTAGCGTCGTGTCTGAAATTCCTCGGATGATGATGATGATGCCTTATACAACACCCCCTGACTGTCTGACTGTCTGTCTGTCTGTCTCCGCTTGACATCATACGAGACAAGAGCTCCAACTTTACTGATTGATTGATTGATTGATTTGATTTTTCTATTTTCCATGAGATGGCCGAGGTCGTCCTCGGGTCCGAGGCGTTCCTGCGCATGGGGCGGGGGATTGTCCCGGTTACAATCTGCGTAAAAACCATAAACGAATCCACGGATCCGCAGGCCGCGCTTAATGCTTCCTATAAATACAAACACACACACACACACACACATATACACCCCCGGGGACACTCGAGACGTTTTCTCTCTCTCTCTATCTCTCTCTCTCAAGCTCGGTACCTAAACATAAACAGGGCAGGGCGGGACGGTCTGATGCAAGAGCGTGAAAACGCCACGCAAAACCCCCCTCTCCCCGACTCCTAAAATATACATGAAAAGCTGTTTCGCTGCTCCACCACGCCTTACATCCGCCGAGCGTCCCTCAACTGTCACGAAGATGAGGATGATGATGAGGAGGAGGAAGACGAGGATGATGACATGTCATAGCTTTTGATTTTGTGATCGGTATCACGGTGAAAGATTAAAACGGTAACGGTCACATAAATCAGCGGAAGATCAAGTGAGAGAGAGAGAGAGAGAGAGTAGCAGGGGAATATGAGATAAGAGGATAAGCACTGAGCCCTTTGCAGCACAGCCTGCGCTGTATCTCATTTTTATGAGGGAAATGAAATACTGGACATGTACCTCTCTCTCTCTCTCTCTCTCTCTCTCTCTATCCCTCCGTAGTGTCTCAGCATCCTGTAATCTGCTTAGTGTTGCTAAGCTTCCCGCGCATCAAAACGAGTGAGAAAGAAAGTGAGATGAAGGTAAAGAAAGGCGAAAACAGCCCTTATGAACACCCACTAAAGGTAACTAATGTTATACGGGGGGGCGTTCAATTCAAACCGGGATTTCTTTTGATTAAACGTATCGGATTTGAGGTTCCTGGGAGGCCAGGGTTTCAGACATGAAGCTGAGAAATCTTTTCCGATGGTATCCAAGCACTGGGACGAGTGCACTACTTATTCTGCGCAATCTAAAGTCCCGGTTTGATTCGAACACCACTTTAACAACTTTTCAATAAGGCTCTGACTTAATAAAGGTTTGTTTGTGCAAACGTGGATTCACTTACACACACACACGTACAGTATGACGGATGATACAGTAGGTGCATCACATAGCCATAAAAAAATTTTATTCTCTTTTGCACATGATGTCATTTATGACATATGAACTATATACAATATAATAATACAATGATACTATATAATGATATAGAAGGAACTATATATAATAATTTATATTTATTACTGTACGTCTGAGGCGGACCGTGTTGGGGAGTAAAGAAAGGGGAAAGAATTTCTGCTGCGTCTCACCCATAAAAAAAAAAAAATTAAAAAAAAGACAGTCCTGCGGAGTTAAACAGTGGAGCTGTGAAATATGATTGCAGTTGACGTTTTGGCGAAGTTTGAAGCGCTTAATAAGAATGAGAGAGAGAGAGAGCGAGAGAGAGAGAGAGAGAGAGTGAGAGACTGAGATTTGTATACGTGTGTGTGTGTGCTCAGTCTGATACGTTATCAGTAGCGGTGCAGGTTTGCTTTCTAAATGCTGAGAGCGTAATGTAAAACACACAGGCAACTTCTCTGCAGCTCGAGCCTGAAAAACATTCAGATTCCAGCCTCTTTTCCTGACAACCACCGCTAATTACAGGGTGTCTGAAGCCAGAGCGCGAGTGTGTACGCTTGTCGGTTTCTTTGCGCGTGCGTGCATGCATCTGTGTGTGTGTGTGTGTGTGTGTGTGTGTGTGTAAAATATGTGGGGCCTCTTATGGATTATTATGGATTATTGCTAAATTGCAAACCCAAAGAAGGGCATGGAATCTGTGGATAAGTGTGTGCGTGTGTGTGTGTGCGTGTGTGTGTGTGCGCATGTGTCCTTGGGGTGTATTTATTCCAGCGCTGAAGGTATTGGCCTTATTCACTCTCTCAGGGTTGCGGAATTGCCCCACTCTCTCTCTCTCACACACACACACACACACACTATATCTCACGCTCGTCTCTCTTTCTTTCGGTCTCATCTCTCATTCTGTAATTCACTGTCTCAATCTATCTAATCCGCTCACTCTCTCTCTCTCTCTCTCTCTCTCAGCAGGTAGCCTAATTGCTCCTGAAGAGGTTGTATTGATGAAAAACACTCCATTTTATGCCCCCCCCCCCCAGGGACACTGTACTTTCCCTTAGCAGCAGAAGCCATAAATAAAGACTTCCTGATCTCACACACTCACACACACTCTCTCTCTCTCTCACTTCTAGGCTGGAGGGAGAAAAAAAAAAGACAGTTTTGAAACTCTCTCCGTTTCTCAGCCTCTCATATTTCCCTTTTTTTCTTTTTCTTCCTGTCGTTCCCTCGTTCCCTTCGCCTGACGTCTGGCTGCGGGTCCGCGCTCGGCCGCCTGTCGAGCGCTAATCGAAATTCCGTCACTCGTGGAGATATTGGATATCATAATTTGATGAATTTGCAGCGCAGTTTCTCCCGGACGTTCCTCATTCAGGCAATTATACACCAGCTAAATCACTCTCGCGTACACACACACACACACACCAGACCAGGTGGTACTACAATTATCAGGCCCAAATTTGCATTTCCTGAAGGAAAAATCCTGCGCCGCAGACGCGGACGCGAACGAATACACGACCGCGGTTGGTTTGCAGCAGTAACTAGCGTGATAACGGCGTGATTGTGGCGTGTTTATGCGCTGTCGGGTTTTATTAGGGGATGAAAATGAGGGATGGATAGACAGACCCCGAAAGGTCCACAGAAATCATTCGCCAAGTAAAGTAGGACCTCTTTCAGCATCTCTTGCCGCACTTTACTTTCCTCCAGATGTGCCCTTCCACCACCAAAAAATAAAAAAATAAAAGGCGGGAACATGTTTTCCTCCGTCTCGGGCTGACCTTAAACGCCCGGGGTTGCTCACGCCATCCGCTTAGTCTTTCATCAGCTCGTTACAGCCGGCTACCTCTTCCTTCATCGCTCCTTCTTTCGTTGTACTTTCAAAATCTCTGTTTTCTATCCGATCGCTCGCTAGGTCCGTCCGTCCTTTCTTACCCTAATCGCTCGTTCTCTTCATTCTCTTCTCTCATTTTAGTCTCCGTTCCTTCGTTCCTGTTTCCAGCCACAAATGACTGCAGGGGCTTGGCAGCCGGCGCGCCGGCCGTAACGCGACACTGTCTGTTCCAACAGCTGACGAGAGAGAGAGAGAGACAGAGAGAAAGAGAGAGAGACGGAGAGAGACAGAGAGGTCCTAATAGTCTGCATCTCTGAAAACCCCTCATGCATTCTTCACCATGATGTGATATGAAGAATGAGGGAAATGTTCTGTCCACTGAGACGGAGGGATGTGTTCAATAACCTATCCTGCTTGACGGTAGGGAAAGCGCAAGAGAGAGAGAGAGAGAGAGAGAGAGAGAGAGAGAGAGAGAGAAGTATGAGGATCATTTACGGCAATAAGAAGAGCAGCGGAGATGTTATAATCAATACGAGTGTAAACACCAGCCATAAAGATGTCCATATATCACGAAAAAGATAGGCAGAGAAACAGAGGAAAAAAAGTGATGGAGAGAAAAGATAGCGAGGAGGCAAACATGAGGGAACGAGTTTAAGAGGAAGGAAGCGACTGATTGAAATAAGGATGAACAATTAAGTGCAGGAGAAGAGGCACGGATGGGAGTTGGTGAAGTGAAGGGAAAGTTTTTCTTTCTTTCTTTCAGTGGGGTTGATGTATTACCCCGACGTTCCACTGCAGTGAGGAGCAGTGAGGAGCGCTGCCGCGAATACCCCCGCTGTTTCATTAGCATCGTGTTTGTGTTGCGTGTTCGTCTTTGGTGTCTTTAGCATTTCCCGCCGATGCCGCAGTGACTCAGTCTAGGAGAGTGAGGCTAGGGTTGTGGGTTTGCAGGCGCCGCTATATATGAGTGTGTATCTGTGTGTATTAAATGATACGTTTGTAGGTTTGGTGTTTGTGTGGGCCGAGTCCAGCTCACACTCTCACACGCTACAGGACAAAAAGTAACACAGCCTGGGAAAAGCCTTCACACTGAGAGAGTCTCCGAGAAAACAGAAACAATGGAAATGGAATTATCTTTAAAAAAATACTCTGCACACGCTGCACTGACACACTGGACTTACTGTAAACACACACACTGGGCTTACACACACTGGACTTACTGTAAACATACACACTGGGCTTACACACCCTGGACTTACTGTACACACACTGCACTGATACACTGGGCTTACACACCCTGGACTTACTGTACACACACTGCACTGATACACTGGGCTTACACACACTGGACTTACTGTACACACACTGCACTGATACACTGGACTTACACACCCTGGACTTACTGTACACACACTGCACTGACACACACTGGGCTTACTGTACACACACACTGGACTTACAGTACACACACACTGCACTGACACACTTTATACCAACACCGACTGGGATGACACACGATATACTGAACACACTACAGTATACCCTACACATACAGCATTAACACACTTTATACTGACACAGACTAGCTAAATACACACTATAGTGACAAACTTTATGCTGACACAAATTGGGTTGATATACAATCTACTGACACACACTATACGCTATGTACACTGCATTAACACACAGTATACTGACACAGATAGGCCTGTCACACACTATACTGACATCTGACACATACTATACTCTACACTGCTGCACTGACACAGATTGGGCTGACAAACACTGTACCCTACACACACTGCACTGACACAGATTGGGATGGCACACACTATACTGACACACAGTGCATTAACACACACTATACTGACACATAGTATACACACACTGCACTGACACAGATTGGGCTGACAAACACTGTACCGTACACACACTGCACTGACATTCATTATAGTCACACACATTACACTGACACAGATTGGGCTGACAAGCACTGTACTGTACACACACTGCACTGACACAGATTGGGCCAACACACGCTATACTGACACACACTGCATTAACACACATTATACTGACACAAATTGGGCTGACATACACTATACTGACACATAGTATACACACACTGCACTGACACAGATTGGGCTGACACACACTATACCCTAAACACACTACATTGACACACATTGGCCTGGTACACACTATACTGACATATAGTATACTCACACTGCACTGACACAGATTGGCCTGGTACACACTATACCTTACACACACTGCACTGACACAGATTGGGCTGACACACACTATACTGACATATATTATACACACACTGCACTGACACAGATTGGGCTGACACACACTATACCCTAAACACACTGCATTAACACACATTATACTGACACAGATTGGGCTGACACACTCTATACCCTAAACACACTACATTAACACACATTATACTGACACAGATTGGGCTGACATACACTATATGCTGACCACTGCCCACACTGCACTGACCCTTACTACACAGACACACATTGGTTGACACACTGAGCTAGAACACACTGGATTGACACATACAGTGGCTGGACACACTCTGAACAAGATTTTCAGCGAGAGAGAGACATAGAGAGAGAGAGAGAGAGAGAGACTTTTTGACTTTTACGATCCTTTATTTTACAAATTTTGATGTATAAAAATAGAATAAGGAT
>JAOVVA010000034.1:3869920-3883915 GCA_028565275.1 Leiocassis micropogon
TACCGCTGTGTGTCCGGAGCCGCCATGCTCCAGCAACACACACACACACACTCTCACACACACACACACACACACACTCTCACACACACACACACACACACTCTCACACACACTCACACAGTAAAGTATATAAGGCCAAAAGATGTAATAATTGGCGAATGGAAAAAATGCACAAAAAAGAAAATTGGCAAAACGCCAATCGCTCTCGCGCGCTCTACACGCCACACTCGCTTCCCTGCCACACCGCGCATGCGCAGAGAGACAGAGAGAGAGAGAGAGAGAGAGAGAGAGAGAGAGAGAGAGAGACGAGTGCTGCAGTCGATGTTCATGTCATTAGCGAGGGAGTGATGGATGGACGGTTTGCTGGCACATTTGATGGAGAAGGGAATAATGAGAACAAGACTAATAATGGCCTTAACTTTTTCTCGGGAAAAAATGATTGTGTGTGTGTGTGTGTGTGTGTGTGTGTGTAAAGAAACATAGGGGAGTATTAATCCTAGGGGGTATAATCCTGATTTCTGAACGGACAGAAGAAGGGAAAGAAGCTCTCTCTGTCCTCGTATTCTCGTCTTCAGCAAGATTGGAAATCGAAGGCGTTTCCATGGCGTTAATTGCAGCGTGTCAGAATGAGGCGCTGAGTGCGGACCGTTCGAACCCGAGCGCATGTAAAAGTGCACACGGCACTCAAGCCTGAGTGACCTGGAGCCGGTGGAGTGGAAGTGCTGACAGACTGCAAACTAGAGAGAATGCTCTATCGTTCCACACACACACACACACACACACACACACACACACATTCACAGAGCACTTAAGTCCCATTTTTAACACCTCACTGCACCAGGCAGTTATTGGCCTCTTCTCAGCGAAGAAATACACGGCGAGAAAGAGAAATGTAGAGAGAAAGAACAAGCGAGAGCCAGAAGGAGAGTTCTACTGAGTGGCTCCGCCCCCTCAGTGTTTCCCCGCACAGGGTGCCGAACACTATGTTAGAGAAACATATGGAGTTCATCCGGTAGAAAGCCTCGGACCTGCGCTGCGCTTGTAAATCTCTCCGCCGTCATCGTGCTCTCCGTTTAACAGCCATCATGCTGACGGATGCACGGGAACGCAAGTCTCGCACACCTGACCTCTGACCCTTTCACACACATGTGTAACCCATCATGCATGCTAACAAGTGCCGTATGAGCCAACAGGTCAGTCTCTCAGCAGGTGCACGTACCGCACCGTACCATACCGTACACCACCGCAGACCTCCAACAGTGACATCAGCGTTGCCGGATAGCCCCCGGCTGAGCTGATGGCACAGTCTGTTGGAGCACGATCGCTCATCTGGAGGGGCATCAGGAGGGACAGAGACCCCCAGCGGCCCCACAACAAACAAGGCACAGAGTGAGACAGGGTGGGAAGAAAAGAAACAGGCTGGGAGGAGAGGAATATAAAAGCTGAGAAGAATGAGATCACTGAGAACGAAATAAAAATAGGGGGAGAGAAAAGGAAGAGGATGAAAGAGGCAGGGCGCAGCGAGACGACGGCGCACAGGAACGCAGGAGATTAAAACAAGAGGAGAAGAGTAAAGCAAAAAGGAAAAAAAAAGGTGGTGAGGAATAAAAATGTGAAAAGAAATAATAGAAAGAGTTGCCAGAGGTTCCGAAAATAAACAGGGAAGGGAAAAAAATAAGGCAATGGCCAATTGCAAGATGAAGAAAAAGCATGAGGGAAGAAATTAAAATTTTTATATACAGTATGTGCACACACTCACTCACTCACACACACACACACACACACACACATATATATCAAACTCAAATTGTTCAAAGCGTGAATATCTTTCATATACGACTGAACTGAAGGGCACACAGGGATAGAGATCCACACACATACAGAAGTTAGAATGAGATAGAAGTGCACACTCTTTTTTCATGTACCTACACAACCACACACACACACACACACACACACACAACCCAATCAGACATGTGTGTATCTACAATAACCCTCATGTCTACCCCTTGACCTCTAAAAGACCGGACATCATACACTCCTTTACACTCCGTATACTGTACGCAATAATGCCATAGAGCTATATATGGTGTACAACCAAACCTGTACGGCTTTGATATACTAAAGCGGAGTATTATTATTATTATTATTACTCGATAACACACACCTTACAGTAAAAGCCAGAGCTTCTGAGATATAATAATAATATTAAAAATAATAATAATAATAATAATATTAATAATAATCCTATTTGTATCTATATGCATACACATTTACTCTTCCTGTGGAATACTGTGTGTGTAACAGTCAAGAGATAAGCGAGTGCTTCATGATGTGTTCGAACTGTACAGGTTTGTGCTTTAATGCATATTGTAATATCTTACATGGTATAAGGTGTATATATATATATATATATATATATATATATATATATACTGTACATTTATATGTGGCCTTCATATAGCATACATATACTATACAGAAACATATACACTCTACACGCAGAATGTGTCTATATGATACTATGATACTGTGTAGTTAATGCATATGAAGAAACACACACACTATATTAACACGTCACATTAAAGCATCATATATGCACGCACATACGCACGCACTCAAGCATGCACGCACATAGACACGCACCCTCGCGCGCCTTGAACACTTCAAAAAATTACAAAATAAATAAAAAATGAAACACCCCTATCACGGCTCTTACCGTGTCATCCTCGTGTCCTCCCCCCCCCGCTGGTCCGGTCCGGTCCGCACTCGTGTCCCCGGTCTGATCTCCCCTTTTTTTTTTGTCCCGATTGCAACACAAATCCAATCAGTGCAGTACGCCCAGAGCGCAGCGCGCGCGCGTATCCAGTGCGTGAACCGCTCGCGCTCCTCGCGCGCGCTGCTCCCGTCTCCACGTCCCGAGACTTTTGCTCAACTTTCCGGTGCTCTGATTGTGTTTAGGCGTTCATAAGCAAACAGACAAGACAGACAGACAGTGAGAGTGAGACCGTGAGAGAGAGAGAGAGAGACAGAGCGCTCAGCTCTCACCGGCTCGCGACAGCACACAGTCCCGTTCCCGCGAGCGCAGCGCTCACGTCCTCATCATAGCGAGCGCGGAGAGAGACTGAGCGCGTGCAGCCTGCGCGAGCCGCCTCTCTCTCTCTCTCTCTCTCTCTCCCTCACACACACACATACATACACACACTCTCTCACACACACACACACACACACACTCTCTCTGGTGGTGAGAGTCTACAATTCGGGCTGCACGAGAGAGAGAGCGCTCGAGCTTGGGAAACCGAGGGAGGGTGACGTCACTCACTGGGATTAACTTTTAATTTAGATTGAAATGTTTTCGTATAATAATAATAATAATAATAAATAGAGAAATTACATAGGGAAATACACTTTTTAATAAACTTTTCCTGTGTGTGTGTGTGTGTGTGTGTGTGCTCTGACACTCTTATCTATAAAGCTCTGCATGTGCATTTATGTGTGTTTGTGTTTATATACATAAATGTGTGTGTGTGTTTGGGTGTGTGTCTGCTCTGACACTTCTATGTGTAACGCTTTATGGTGTGTGTGTGTGTGTGTGTGTCTGCTCTGAAACTTATTTGTAAAGCCCTCTGGTGTGTGTTTGTGTGTGTGTGTGTGTGTGTGTTTGTGTGTGTCATTGCCTGTAGCAAGTGTTCTGCTAGGATTCGCCTCAGTGGCAGAAGCCCAAAGCTGCTGCGTAACTTTGTCTCCAGGCCTTAAAATTCAGCCTCAAAACATGACCCGTCACTACCCTAGCACAAAGAAATACACACACACACACACACACACACACACACACACACACACACACACACACACACACACACACACATAAACAGAAAGGATTGCTTGATGAGAGTGAGACAGCGTGTACCAGTTTGACATCACGCTGTGATCATCAGTCAGGAATGCGGCTCCTGTATTTTTGTGTTTCTCCTGAACAATAAGGAGTAATGAGAGGAACATCGACGCATTTAGGGCTCGCTCTCGACGCAAAAAAAACATTGCGACGCTTTTTAAACAAAACTTCACATCCTCGAAGCACTGCGTACTTTCATACTGTACACTCGTTGAAGATTTTTAACCTTTTTAAGTGTGTGTTTGTGTGTTTCCCCCTGAGAGCAATCGAACAACGGTGCTGATTGGATTTACAGGGCTCTCCTGGGTCATCTCTGCTTTTTTTGTGACACTCATGATGAACTCAGCAGTCCAAACTTATTAAGAGAAGAGTGAGATGTTCATCACTCTCACCAACTCTCTCTAACATCAACAACCTCCATTTTATTCGATCTTACTACACACGAAACAGTGCATCGATCATCCAGATTCATGCTGGTCTGGTGAATCCGGAGCCCGGGGCCATGGGGTACAGCGTGCAGATAAACAGGCAATAAGCGTATCTTCGATGCAGGTGAACATCAACAATACGGAACCAGATGTGGAGGCTCCACCATGCACCCGCAGCGTTCTGTCAAAGCCATTAACGTGCACTTTAGATTCAAAGATTAAAGTAAACTTGTTAGGACACAACTCGTCCGTATTTATGGATACTGATTAGAGATGGTTATGAAGCCCAAAAAAAGCAGCTTTGTAGAAAATGATGTCTGTTTTGCTAAAAAATGTAAAATAAAAAAAAGAGAGAGCCTGCTCTGGATGTATGAACTAGGAAGAAAGCACTAGAGGGAGGTATGTGCAGCATAGACTATTATTTCCAGTCCATTCAATCATCCAGCCTTCTAGGAACTTCTCCAGCTTCTCCAACTAGGGACCGAGGAGGCTAATGGTGATTACTGTATTTATTGTTAGGACCTCCAGTCAATATTCACAGGCGCAATCACACACTACGGGCAATTTGGGAACGCCAATTAGCCTAAAATGCATGTCTTTAGACTGTGGGAGGAAACCAGAGTACCTGGAGGAAACCTACCAAGGACAGGAAGAACATGTAAATTACATGCACACAGAACCGAATTGAACCTGGACCCTGGATGTGCGAAGCCCGTGTTAACCTGTGCTGCCATTATTTTCACTCACACCTACTAAATATAATAGAAATAAAGCTAACTTAAATATTTTTGTCTGCCTATACTGTATATTCAAACGTTCATTTGATAACTTTGTGTCCTAACCTACTATGAACAATATATTTCAGTCTATATTGAATTTTTATCTTTTTTATAGCATCACCAAATTCCAATATATATTTAAACAGCATTTTAAAAAAAAGTACACGACTTGAAAACCCTGAACCATTGCTTTAACATAATATATTAACAGGACCATTAGACCCTGATAAATATTGATGCCGTATCACTGTTGTCATCCTGAGACACCACTTTGTCCCTGCCTCTATAGACAGTTCTCGAGCTCCGCTGTCGAGTAGAGTAATAGCTTTTGTAATGAGGTGCAGTTTGACTGTGATTCAATCAAATGCCTGAACTTCTGTTGCTGCATTCATGCAGAGAGGCTATTCATCAGCCCATATATACGGTATATATAAGAAATGCAGACATGAGGTCTTCTCGGGAGGTTGTAAAGGGGAGGCACCCCGGTAACCATTTGGAGAGTAGCTTCAACTTCATTATACAAAAAAAGTGAATTTTCATTTTGAAATTGTGCACTTTATAAACACTAAATGTAAAAAAAAAAAATTATCTACCTGTTGTGGTATGAACAAATTATCATTGTAAAATTGAAGCTAAAGGCATTAATGAACATTTAATGCATGTTCCATTAACATATGCATTTATACCTGATTTTAATTTCCCTTTGAATTTTTTTTGTTAAGATGATCATTATTATTATTATAATGGTGGTAAACCTATGCTTTAAGTCCAAGTCCACTTGTTCATGAATCATCCTTCACTTTTTACACAACTGTCAATGACAGTACAACAATTAAACATGTGCTTCACCTTTAAAAAAAAAAGTGTGAAATTTGTAAATGGAAAATGGAAATGGAAAATTACATTAAATGACTTTACATGCATGCATTTAGTGCACTAAAAACACTGTCCCAGTAGTAGTGATTCATGAGTTATATTACCCTAGTAGCCGTGATTCACTATAAACTGTCTCAGTGGTAATGATTCACTAGAAAAACTGTCTGCGTAGCAACAATTCATTAGGAAAACTGTCCCAGTAGCAAAAATTCACTTGGAAAACAGTATCAGTAGCAATGACAGACTAAGGAAACTGTCCCAGTAGCAATGAGCCACTTGGAAAACTGTCCCAGTAGCAATTATACTTATAGTAACAATTCACAAGGAAAACTGTCCCGGTAGCAATGATACACTTGGAAAACCGTCCTTGTAGTAACAATTCACAAGGAAACTGTCCCAGAAGCAATGATGCACTAAGAAAACTGTCCCAGTAGCAAGGAATCACTAGGAAATCTCTCCCAGTAGCAATAATAAACTAGGAAAACAGTAAAAAACTAGGAACACAGTAGCAACCATAGACTAAAAAATCTGTCCCAGAAGAAAAAATGACTAGGAAAACTGTCCCAGTATCAATTATTTATTTGGGAATCTCTTACAGTAGTAATGACAGAATAGTTCACTAGGAAACACTTTGTGAGACATCTAGGTTAAAATTTTCTTTGTGTTGTACAGTGAGGGTCAAAGAGGCATTTGTTCACTCTAAGGTGGATGGGGAAAAAATCTTGAAACTTGGTAAATCTGGTGCAGTACAGTACCTCATTGCAAAAAAACAGACAAAAGAAAAGAAGAGATGAAGAAAGAATCAGACAAATGAAAGATCAAACAGTAGAACCAACCACCCAAAAAGGAATCTAAAGAGGAATTTAGAACATCGATCACATCATGGACATGAACATCCAGGGATCACACTAGACTGAGACACACATATGAAAAAGATCTGTGTCCTACGAAGCTTGAAATGGAATTTGCACTAGTAAATACACTTATAAGGTGGCACAGTGGCTTAGTGTTTAACACTGTCGCCGTGCACAATGCTCGCCTTGCTTGGTGGGTTTCCCCTGGGTACTCTGGTTTTCAGTCCAAAGACATTCAGATTAGGCTAATTAGTGTTCCCAAATTGTCTGTAGTGTGTAAATGCATGTACTGTATAAATGTTAACCGGAGGTACTACCACGGTCATAAAATGGGAATAAATACCATGGTCACCATTGGCCTCAACGGTTCCTAGGTGGACTACAGACGTTTGTGGATGGATGGATAGATATACTTATACTAAACAATGACCTGTTTATCCTCTAAATCTTTGTATTAAAGTAAAAAATAAGATAGTATCTATCCATGCCGTATAGGACAGGATAACATTAACAAGACTAATCTGATCTTTGGCCTTTGCCTTTAACAGCGGCTCTGCCCGGAACAGAAACGTGTAATCTTGTGACCTTGGAGCAAAGAAAAAAAACTTTATTTGTGTTCTTAATTTTGTGGTGCTGAGCTGCTTTTGAGATGTAATCAGAGACATAGCGAAAGTGGGGGGTAAAGCAGACATCGTGAAAATTAATTTCACACCAAGATTCACTCTCACCTGGATCTGTATCTCCCTAAGAGGATGAGAGAAGTTTAATATGTTGATAATGCAGAGCGCTGGAAGAATCAAGCGGGTTTATGGCTGTGGGGTGAACTGGGAGAACGCGTGGAGACACGCTCAGACTCCCATCACCTCACAGGCATGGAAACAAATCGCTCTAAACTGACAGAATTATACCAGACAGATCCTTAGGTGCGGTATCACATGTCTGCTTTCACAATACATCTCATTTTCTTCTTGATGACGAAAAGGATAAGCCTAGATTTGCCAACGTGTCAGTTTTAAAGTTGACAAGTGTGGATATTTAACGATTGCAGCTTAGCGGAAATTTAGGGGGAAAAACAACGACCGGTACCGTTGAAGGTTTAATAAGGGTTGACGTTCATCCAAGTGATGTTGGGTTGGTCATGTTCGGGATTCAAAAAGTAACAAGATGAAAATTCCCCATAGGGGAAAGATAATGTCACACTATGTATAAGACAGATAAAACTGTGGTATTTGGTTTAAGTGAAGATGGCTAGGGTTCTTTGAAAGATTTCCTAAAGAGAGCCAAAGAGTATAAACCTTTTGCAGTCACGCGACTACCATGACGTCAATCACAACAGCAGGCGGTGGAAGCACCATTAACCGACATTAGGCTACAGTACTACAGTATGTATTTTCAATGATAATTACCTTCTATGTATATTTCAACAGAAAAATGACCTGAAGATTACCTTGTTAACTACTGGATTACCTGATATACAGAAATGAGATGATGCTATGGAATATGCTTTACTCTTCATAAAATGATGAACAGGTAATGTTAACTACAGTAATACTGACATCTCAAGCTTTCTAATTACAATGAAAGCTCGGATTGCGAGTAACGTGGTTTGCGCAAGATGAGCAAAGATTTTTAATAAATGAAAAACGAGCAAGTCTTGGTTTACGAGTACTGAGTATCATCTATCACGCATGCGCTTCTTGTTTTGACGCCGAGCGTCACGTGATCACAAATGAGCCAATGTTTTTTCTCTCTCTTGCGCTGTGGAATTGTGGGTAATCGTCTCCCCTGCTGGGTCTTACTGCGTGTCTCTCACTGGTATAATCAACATCCGTGCACGCATTTTCTTCCTCAGCCTGTCGTTGTGTGTGCACGTGCTACTCTTACTCCGCTACATTCAGCTATACTCGACTCGTTACTTTTCAACTATTTATTCTACACATACAGTACAGCCGCTAGATCTACAGCATGACGGTTTTACCAATCAGACGCAGCAACAATGATCACGTGTAGTCAGCCGGCATTGTGGGAAAAATCTCCAGTCGGCATCATTGGCGTCATGTAAAAAGCATGTTTCGCTTGGAAAAATTTCTAAAAAAAAAATTCAATTGGACATTAATCGGACATTACAATTGAAACATTTACTCAGTACTTAAGTAGTCTTTTCACCGAATACTTTTTTACTCTTACTTCAGTAATATTTTGCATGACTACTTTTTACTTCTACTTAAGTAATATTATTTTAAAGTACAGCTACTCTTACTTGAGTACATTTTTTGGCTACTTTTCCCCACCTTTGTCTGTGGTTGAATCCCAGATAGCATAAAATGGAACGCTAGTGCGCTATGTACTATAGAGAGTTGAATGCCTTGTTCCACACACCAAGTAGTGCCTTTGTTCTGGAATTAGAGAGGAATTAGAGATTCAGGCTTGTGTTAAGAGCTAGTTAGCACGGATGGTTCAGAGGCAATTCGTAATGACTTAAAGAGGTTGTTTAAGATGGCTTAACGTTATCAGATGTGTTTTCTTGCTGAAAGTCCTTCGTGACCGGGTGTGAATGTCGGTTTTGCCACTAGTGTCAGGTAAGTAATGTCACTTTTTTCATCCAAAAGTGGGGAGGACCAATGGGGGACAGACGCTAACACTAAAAGGTCTGCAAATCATGATTCCACTGCACACAGTAGAAGTGCCTTAACGACCAAAAAAGTCTGCGGTTATTTGGTTTAAAATAGCAGGTCAAAAAATCTATCTAATAATTTTCTAATTCAAGTGTGGTTTTTTTTGTGGTATTAAAGCCCTGTTAAAGGAGGTTAGAAAAAAAAAATTATTAAGACAACTTTATTTTCCATCACTGCTAATTAAGTGTGCTTCTGGCATGCTAGCCCTAATTTTACTAGCTCTCATTTAATTTTAAGATCTCAGACTAAGAGCTAAAAGCTGTCTCTTGAACTGAGTGAACCTGTACAACGTGCTTCACCAACTTAAACAGTCAGCGCGGCTAGTTAAAAAGCAGCCAGAGTTCGAGAAACAAGCTAGCATGTTTATGTTCTTTAGCATAGTGATTAGCTGGTCAACAGTCACGAAATGTAGCATTCGTCCCTGGATTGATTAAATTGTTTCTACCTTATACATAGGCAGCTCAACAACAAGAAAAAAAACCACTTTTTTTTAAGATTTAGATTTTAACACTAATGAACTTACAAAACATGTTGCTAACACAGAGTCAAAGAATGCTCTCTGTAACACTATTCAAATGTTTAGGGGTGATTTAAGAAAAACCTCCTGACTCAGCTGGGAATGATGCTCATGATGGGGTTTACTGCTTCAGGAGATCAGTAATATACACTGGAGGTTTGACTATTTAAAGCTGTAAATGTTTGCAATGAGGAAAAGAATCAGATGTTAAATCATATCAGTAACCACTGCCCAGACATAGGACACATCATCCTTACTGCTTTCGCTATGAGTACATTACCTATGCCAGGACAGGAATGACGGATTGGCACACAGTCCTGGTTGCTGGTGGTTACTTGGGCACAATCCCAAGTCAGATATCTCTACATGCTTTAGTATGCATTCTTACGCAGCTTATCATGTCAACAAGTGGTTTTATCATTCAGATAATGTAACACAGTAAAGTCGGGTCTCAAGTGCTATCCATCTCCTCTTATCAAAAATACGCCCCCTTTCTCTCTCTATCTCTAACTCTCTCTCTCTCTCATTAGTTACTGTACTGTTGGATCTAACAGCCGATTAATCTCTCCAGTAAATATAATGTATGTTGAAAGCAACATTAAGATGTAATATTGTAATACAAATGATGTGTCTGTGTGTGTGTGCTTCAATGTAAGGCGATAATTTATTGCTAATTTGTGGAAATTGTCTGGCTTGGCCAGCTCCATCAATCGTCAAAACCTGGACACAGCAGCAACATCAACAGCAACACCAAGAATAAAATCAACAACAACAACATCACCAGCAACAAGAGTTACAAGAGCCACAACAGCAGCAACAAAACAGCATCAAACACAGCAACAACAATAACTACAAGAAAACATTAGAAACAGACGCAACCATCAACAAAAACAGCAGCAACAACCGCTACAAGAAAACTGCCAAAAATCATCAGGAACAAAAGTGACAAGAGTAACAGCAACAGCTACAAAAAAGGATTAGGAACAAAAGCAACAACAAACACACCACCAACAACAAAGCATGAGGAACCAGATCAACAACAAACCCAGGAACAAGCAGAGAAACATCAAAATAGAAACAACAACAGGTACAAGCAAACAGCTGCAAAAAACAACAAAAACATCAAGAATGGCAACAGCTACAACAAAACAATAACATGAAAGCCAACGATATAAGTAAAAACAACATTAATATCAGCTACAACAAAACATCAACAGAATTAGCAACAAGTTGTTCAGTGGCAGGAACTTCTATAGCTGCAGCAGCAACCACAACAACAAAAACAACAACAGTACAGCATTACTGCTAAGCTCAAGCACAAATACACAGGGATTTTATAGACTATACTAGTATACTACTATACTATAATCAGTATGATTTCATGTTTCTTTCCACAAGCTGGTTTTGTACATATTGGCTAGCTCAAACAAAAGACTTTATAAGCAACATTAATACTGTCAAACTATCTAGAAAATATTATGGATAGTTCATTTTTAGTTCTATTTAATAATAATAAGGCGGAACGGTGGTGTAGTGGTTAGCACTGTCGCCTTGCACCTCCAGGGTCCGGGTTCGATTCCTGTCCATGTTCGATTCCTGTCTCTGTGTGCATGACGTCTCTGTGTGCAGAGTTTCAAAATTGCTCGTGGGTTGTGAATGAGTGTGTGTATGTGTGTATGTGTGTGTGCCCTGCAATGGATTGGCACCCTGTCCAGGGTGTACCCCGCCTTGTGCACTAAGTCTTCTGGGATAGGCTCCAGGCCCCCTGAATACAGGATAAAGCGGTATAGATGATGAGTGAGTGAGTAATAATAATAAAACAGTTTACAATAACTGTAAGTCCACATAAAGTACAGTATATGAGTGACCTAAGTTAGAGTTAGTTTATTTATTCTGGGTACTCTGATTCTGTCCAATACCGCCGAATGAAACTAAAAAGTTCAGTCTATATGGCGTGATAAAATGGAAACATAACACAATATTTTCTACGTAGATTTGCCGATCTATCGGATGGATGCATCCAGAGAAGAGCTTCTCTGTATGAAAAACACCTCTGTCCACCTGTTCAACACTTTGAGTGACAGTTGCTGTGGTGACAGCATCTGTCGTCGCGGAGGCAGCGAGCAGCCTGCGGAACAGGAAGCTGTCGTCGAACTGGCGAGGAGACAGGAAGCAGCGTGATGTCACGCAGCGAGAGATCACTTGCGGCAAGGAGCGGAGAGGTGGAAACGGAGGGACGGAGCATGGGGTGTGTTTAAGGAGGAAAATAAAAATCAGCGAGGGGTGAAATATAAATAAAAGGAAGAAGACGACCACTAGGTGAAAGGGCTGACTCTTGCAAGTTGGAAACACTAGACATACTATATAATATATAATTATATAGAATAATAATAATAATATAATAAACAAGATGCTAAGAAGTGAGCTACACTAGCTAGAACGTGCTATTCATGATGTATACTTACAATCAAAAGTTTGTGCACCCTTCATCAGTTTTTAAATACATTTCCCACTGATTTAGACTAACAAAAACAAATGCTTTTTTAAGCTAGGTTTAAAATTATTTTTTTAGGTGAAAACTATTTGTTAAGTGAATGAAGTTTTTTTTAAAAGATTTATCAAAACGTTTAGCATCATACAATTTATAATAAATCTAGTGTGTCTGCGTGTTAGTGCGTATTCCTGCGATCGCGTGGCCAGGAAAAACAGGGACTCCTTATGCTCTAAGATTTGCCCCGTCGCCGAGTTATTGTGCGTTTTGAGGACAAACTGATAGAAGTGTCAACGTACGTGTATGAAAAAGAGCAAAGGAATAATGAAGGTCTGCCAGGCATTGTGCGGAGGCAGTGAATGTGCGCTTGCCTGTTCGGCTTTATGCTGTTTATCTCTGATTCTTTCGAGCAAAAAGCCCAGTCAGACTGAATTTGAGCCTTTGAGCCTATTCTAGAGCGTGACAATGAACCTGTCCTCTCTCCCTCTCTCTCTCTCCCTCTCTCTCTCTTGGACACGCTTCTCTCCCTGCTTGGTCCTGATGCTTGTGTTTACCCAGAGTTCTCTCCTCCGTGGCAGATTGATCAGCAGCATTGTGTCTCTCGCTCCATCCATTTTACACTTCACTGTCCATGAAAGACCGCTGCTACACTGATGTAGCAGAGAAAGAGAGAAAGAGAGAGAGAGAGAGAGAGAAGCATAGAGAAATTTGCTGTTGGCTTTTTTTTATTATTATTATTATAAAGCCGTCACTGGTTATCTTTGGTTTAGATACCCAAGGGTACAGGATGTCCGCACATGACTACACATTTGTCTTACTATCCTTGTTATAATCTTTCAAAGACAGGCTATGAGACATAATAACATGTTGGCAGCCTTTAGGCCTGTTTTTCCCAAAATAAGTGTTTTTAGTATAATATATTTATTGTCAATAAATACATTAATAATAATACTAATAATTATATAGCTGCAAGCAATGATGAACGGGACCAAGCACCTGCACCTTTTGAGCATGTTAAGACCTCAAAAAGCCCCGGATACTGGAAAAAGCATCACACTATGATGTCACTCAATATGATGTCACTCATATTGAGCTTGTTAAGGTTTCCATTATGACATAATTTATTATATAACTTATATAATTTATTATATAACAATATAATTATATAAAACTAAGGAAGTTATTAGCCACATTTTGCCATAAGTTTAAGGCCTCGCCAAGGCTTAACTGTTTGAGATATGAAAAATCCCTTCGCAATTTCGCATCCTCATTGTCTTGAGATCACATAGGGCTTGGGATCACATAAATCCCCTAGGAGGAGTATATCAAAGACCAGTGGGTGCATTTTGCAAAGTACACAAATTAACTGACTTTCTGTTGGGTAGAGCCCAAGATATAAAGTATTTCTCTTCCCTCTCTCCCCCTCTCTCTCCTTCCCTCTCTCTGTCGAGCTACACATGTCGTTCCTGAGCTGCCAGTG
>JAOVVA010000034.1:3896708-3908673 GCA_028565275.1 Leiocassis micropogon
CCACATCCATACTACCTAGCCACTGGATGCAGTGTACGGAAAGAAATGGGAGGGTTGTGTCAGGAAGGGCATCTGGCGTAAAAAAAAAACCTGCGCCAAGTTGTATGCGGATCAGATAGTCACTTGTGGTGAACCTCTGAAAGAAAGTTTACTCCAGTTCCCTCCCACAGTCCAAAAACATGCAAATCAGGCTAATTGGCGTCCCCAAAGTGCTTATAGTGTGTGCGTGTTGACTGGTGGTTGTAAAATGGGAATAAATACAATGGTTACCTTTGGCCTCCATGGTCCCTAGTTGGACTTCAGAGGTTCCTCAATGCATGGATGGATGGAAGTACAGTATAATATGTGTTGAATTTATACATGCAGCTGGACTTTTTTCTTTTTAAAGCTGGAGCACCTTCACAGATCACTAGGCGTACCCTGTACATACCCTTACTTATTAGGGGTAATGAGGCAAAGCCTGTTTCAGTGCAAAGACAAAAAAAACCCCGCAAACAAACGATCTATAACAAAGCTATGACCTATAATACACTCATTCCTGGGTGGTGACTAATCCTTTTAATTTTTGGAGGAAAAAATGAAAAGAAATGACAAATCGGAACTGTATAGTCCTACACCTTTGCTACGTATTATAGCTTACATAATATACAAATCAGTTCGATTAATTAGAGCTAAAAGTCCATAGGGGTTCTGCATTCTAAAACCTTTTATTTTAGGCTGAAACTCCAGAACAAAAGTAACGAAACAGGCAGAAAGCACACACGCTATGTAACTACCGTACTCGCACTGTAAGTTCCAAAGAGTTAAACGGTTAATATTCGAAACGAAGACAAAGGGATACAAAGCAGAGAGAGGAAGAAAGAAAGAAAGCGAAAGCGAGAATTAGAGTAGCAACCCCTGTAGCCTCATCATTAACTACATTAACAAACACTAGTAGGGTGTCTCCCAAAATAGTCACGCCTGCTGTCCTCATTAAACTCCCTTCTTATTTAAATCGCTCTGTGCTCTGTCTTATTCACAACTCTCCTCATACAACGCACGGCGCCTCACACACACACACGAGCATGAAAAACTGCAGATTTATTTAAAATTGTACCCCTTGACTTCCTAACAACTATTACACACTCGGAGAAGCTTGCACATCTGTTCATTTGTCTCATCATGATATATGACTCAGCATAATGACCTCTATAACTTACAAAACCGGTGTGTGTGTGTGTGTGTGTGTCCCTATGCGTGTGTGTGTGTGTGTCTCAAGGTTGTTTTTATATTCACCTGTACTTTCACTCGCGCGCACACACGCACACACACACACACACACTGATGGAAACGGATGACATGCAGTGCAAATAAAAGTTTCGTTCATTTAATCAGCATTTTAGGAAGAGATTTCCCAAAATGAATCACAGAATCATCTGATTCATTTCTTGATTCAGTACATTTCCATTTGAATACAATCGAAAAGAATTAACAAATTTTTGCATGTATTCAACAAAAATGCATTATGTAATTCACTGATTGATTCACTTGAATGCTGTGAATTTATTGATTATCTAAACTTGAATCTATGAATCTGATTCCCTATTTGATTCACTAAACCATGTGAATCACCTGCACATCTGGTTTACTGGTTTATCTGGTTCACTCACTCACTCATCGTCTATAATGCTTTAGCCTGTATACAGGGTCATGGGGGGCCTGGAACCTATATACCAGGAGACTTAGAGCATGAGGATGAGGTGCTGATCCATCGCTGGGCACACACACATTTAAGGAACGGCAATTATCTTGTCTATGGACTATGGGAGGAAACCAGTTTACCAGGAGGAAACCCACCGAGCACGGGGAGAACATGTTTGCTTGGTTAAACCATGTAATTCTATGGATTATTTACTATACCCGTACAGTTTTTAATTTTTAATTTAGTTTACTAAACTCTATGAATTCACTGTTCGATTATCTGAATTAGTGTTTGTCTCACTGAGCACTTAAACAATCTGACAAATTGGGAGTGCATTCCATGATCATTTTTTTGGATCCTCATGAGTATCAAGTTTACCTGTTGGCAGGTCTTTGGGCCAGAGAGTATCATGTGGGATCCAGCTTTCTGGATCGGTTTAGAATTTTCCCCTCTTAACAGCAGCTTGAGGAAAAAGAAAGGACGATCTGTTGCTTATTGCAGACTTCAGCAGTGTGCGAAGCCAAACCCGAGAAGCTTACGCTCATAGATCTTGTTAATGGTTAGCTTACCGGTGAAGGAACCCGTACCCTTTGTACGACTCAGGAAACTAGATCTTTAGTTGAGTCGACAGCGAATTTCAGCCCAGCTGCTGCACATTCGCGCACTCGAGCGATCCCAAATGGAGATTAAACTAAAGGAGCTGGAGTCGAAGATGAAAACCAGGTGTGTTTTTGATTCTTCACCTCCGAAGCTCCTCTGTATCCTGTTCCTAGTACTTTTGCATTATTATTTATTCGTGTAGCTAAGAATTTATTCAATGGATTTTTGTTTAAAAAAAACACACACAGTTATCTCATTTGCTGTTTAATTTAGTGAATCACCGAATCATTGGACTTGATGAATGCGTTAAATGTAGTGAATCAGTGTTCGTATTACATCATGAGATTATCTGATTTAGCATTTAATTTACTGAATCCCATTTAGTGAATCACCGACTTATCTGATGTACTGTTTAATTCAGAAAATGAGCAGGAGTCTCTCAGTGATTAGAGATCGTGCCTGCTGCATAAAAAGGTCAAAAGGTTGAATCCCAGCACTGCAAAACCGCCCCTATTGAGTTGTGGGCCAAAAGATTTAACCTTTAACTGGTCCTGGGGTCAGAGGTGGGGTCATCCATAGGGGCAGATGTATCAAGTACAGCTCAATTATTTAAATTAGCCATATTAAAGTCCTTCTAGACTTAAATACTAATAACCTCTTTTTGAGTGACTAGCAACATAAAAAGTGTCTTTATTTGACGGATACATGCCGATTCGAATTATTGCGCTGTCCCATCTAGCAGCCGTTGACTTATGATTGCTCCTAGTGGTAAAAGCTGGAACTGAACCATAACCTAATAACAGTCCATTGAGGAAAAGATGCGGAAAAGGATGAGGAAAGTTCTGCTCCTTATTATTTTACTTTCCATTGGAGGAGGAGTCATCCATGTCTTTACATTAGAAATAAGCCTTGTCCATGTTCAGAAAGTAAGAAAAAAATGAAAATACTTCCAGATTTTATGGCTAGCGTCAGGTTTATTTTGCAAATCTATATGAAATTCTGCATGAAATTTGCCTCGGCGTACAAAGCATTTCCGTCATACTAGCGAACGAACCGAACGCTGGGTGAGTTGCACGTACTGTATGTCCGGGAGCCATTCAAAACGTGTTTGTGTTAGTGGAAAGCCAAGCAAAGCAAGTTTTACATATTTTTTGTGGGATTTTTACATTTAGCAGACACTCTTATCCAGAGCAACTTACATTTTTTTAATCTCATTATATATCTGAGTAGTTAAGAGCCTTGCTCAAGGGCCCAACAGGAACAACTTGGTGATTGTGGGATTTGAACCTGGGACCATCTAAACTGTAGTCCAACACCTTAACCACTGAGCTATCCCTATTTTTTTTTTTGCAGCCAGTGTCAAGAGGAATCATAAATTAAAGTTAAGTGAGGTTTAATATCTATTTATTTCATATTTTACTTCATTTAAAGATTTTATCTAAATGTTTGAAATGTTTTTAGATGCAAAAATATGATTATAGTTTCTTTCTTTCTTATATTTCTGGGTGGCTGAAACTGATTATCTGCACTGAAATTATTTCCTATGGAATCATGCGTTTTGCAATATGAAATTTCGCTGTAAGAAATCACCTCAGGAATGGATTAAATTCATACGCCAAGGCCTAGAATTATAAATATATAATATATATAAGTTTGTTAGGTGGCTGGTCACCAGGGGTTTGAACAGGAAGTCCTATCACAGGCGTGTCAAACACAGTAGGCGCTGTCATCTATTGTGAAAATGGGTTCATCTGGCCGATTCCATAGCTACTGAAACCTCGGATTGCATTAATGTGTCTACAGTGACAGTGTATACGACAAGCGAATGAAACGAAAACCTAAATCCGACTGCAGTACATATACCAGGCAGAAGTGGGGCATGCTGAAACACTGGAGCAGCATGAGGAGCGGCAGCAAGTTGACCACACACTTCATTTGCATATGCCAGCATCATAGTAATTAAATAAGACCCAGAAAATTTTGCAAAATTTTTTTTTTTTAAATCACAATATTCCAAACCTCAAAAAAAGTGTCAAGATTCATCACAATATTAATATTTTATCACCATATTTCTCTCCCTCATCATCATTCCACTATCATTTTCATCAGGATTTCATCATGAATTCACTTCCTCTCCTTATGAGTCAAAATTTCCCACTCGATTCACCGGATCCTTTGTGTAACCCGACGGGCGGGCGGGCGATTCGCTGAATTCCTGTAGGAGCTGATTCACTCATGGGAGAGCGAGAACAGGTGTTGAGTGGTCATCGCCTGCTGTGATGGTGAATAAAGCCATCTTACATTTGCCCTGAGAGACGAGCGAGCGATTTACGCAGCTATAACCTTTTTACGGCCTGTAGATGGTGAGAGGGCTCGCTCTAAAGTGCTGTGTTCTGGAGAGTCGTTTTTCTCTCCTGCTCAATATGTTTTAAAGCTGATTTAAAACTGAGTTTTTTTTTTTTTGGAATAAGGTTTACAATGCTGTGAGGCATGTATGTGGGTGTGTTACAGTATGTAGTGTGTATTAGGTTACCTGTTAGTACCAGATAATGAAGCACAGCATCTTTCTTATTGAGCTGTAAGACTGGATGATCACTAACCTTATCATCCCATCATATAACTAGTATAAAATTTATAAAAATGGGGAAAAAAAAGTTTGGGGGTATTTTCTTTGCATAGAATTTGGAAACCTCGATCCATATGTCGCTTGTCATTTTGTCTCCGCATCGCCTGGCGATGTGGCCGGAACCGCTCTACCGTGTCGCACATTTCCACGGGAGGAAAAACAAAACAAAAAAACAAAACAAGCAGTCATCTGTCGCTTTGAATGCGGGGTGAGTCGGCTGAGATACATGGTGAATAAACAAATAGATGATAATGAGAATTCGGGTACAAATTTTAGACACACAAGCCACGGAGCGTACATGTCAGGGTGCTCCGGATGTCTTAATTAGCATTTCCTATCTAAAATACAAAGAGAATGTTATGGGAATATTGAAACACTCACTTAACCAATGAAGTAGTGATGAATTACTGTTAGCTAATGGGAACCGTTTTGCATTAAAGCTGGTTTAACTTTGTTTTGTGTTTACTCAATTACTCATTCACTCACTCACTCACTTACTCACCGTCTATACTGCTTTATCCTGTATACAGGGTCACTGGATCCTATCCCACGAGACTTAGGGCATGACGCAGGGTACACCCTGGATGAGGTGCCAATCCACACACACTCACATGCCCATTTACACACTTCATGTAATTTGGGAACGACAATTAATTAGCCTTAAGATCTGCTGAGAAGAACACTTTCATTCTATTCCGAGGTGACTGGTGCTCTCAAAGTCATTAAAGGGAAAGTGTGAACAGCTACTTGTTTAAAAATATAACAAATTAAATCAGAACACTTGCTGGAATTGACAGACAGATAGGAAGATAGATAGGCAGACAGACAGACAGGAAGATAGATAAGCAGACAGACAGACAGACAGATAGATAGACATATAGATAGATAGACAGATAGACAGATAGAAAAGTAGTCAGATTTCATATAAATTGTCATGTTGGTAAAGATCCCGTTCTGACCATTTGAGAATGTAAAGAAAATCTTAGACATCCATCCATCTTCTATACCATTTATTCTACATAGAGAGTCATGGTGCCTTTAGCATACATTCTAATTTCCATGTCTATGGGAGGAAACCGGAGCACCCGGAGAAAACCCACCAAGCACAAGGCAGGAATCGAACCCTCGACCCTAGCGGTGCGAGACCACAATTCCAACCACTATGCCACGGCACCGGCTAACCTGAAGCAACTTTTATTTATCTAATGAATTCCTACATACATTCCAGAGATCTATGTTTATCTGTATGCCACATTCTGTATCCTATATCTGTGTGAGCAAGCAAGAGCGAGAGAGAGAGAGAGAAAGAGAAGATGTTAGCTGCCAACCCTGAAGTGAGAATCATTTTCTTTCATCTGATACTTTAATGCCTCATAAACTCTCTCATAATCTCTCTCCCTCTCTTTCTTGCTCATGACCTTCAGAAGCGAGTCACTACTCCGGACGACAGACAAGCTGACATCAAGCCCAGAACAATCAATCCTGACACGGCGATGAGACGCTGCATGCTAAAGTGATGTCGAACTAATAATAACAGTAATAATAACAACAAGGAGAAAAAAAAGAAAAAGAAGAAGACTACTGTGTCTTTGAAACCTACAGAAAAGAAAGTCTCAGCTATGTTCAAGTTATTTATTTCAATCTACACCATGATTAAAGAACATTTTGAAAAACAATGTATATTCTGACATACTGAATATCGCAAGAGACGGTATGGTAGCGTAGTTGTTAGCACTTTGGCTTTGCACCTCCAGGGTTAACGGTTCGATTCCTGCCTCTTGCTTGGTGGGTTCCTCTGGCTGCTCTGGTTTCCTCCCACAGTCCAAAGACATTCTGATTAAGTTAAAAAACATTCCCAATTTTCCCATAATTGTGTGTGCCATGTGATCAGTGTGTGCTTCATTCAACCTGGATTGAATGCATTCATTACAACTACATTAAAATAACTAAGTGTAGGGATCAGTGAGAGAGAGAGAGAAAGCAAGACAGAAGGAGAGACATATATAAATACAGAAAGTTTGAGACAGATACAGGACAAGCCGAGTGAGAGGGATGAGCAAATCTGAGACCGAAAAAGCAGGAAACAAAGCAAAAGTAATGACTTAAATCAAATAAACCCCCGAAATGGCCAGCTGCCAGAGTGGAACTTTCCTGCAAGTAATTAGCGCGAGAACGGCGTCAATAGAAGCGTGAGAGTTGAAGAAATCAAGTGTTATAGAACAGCTGAGACCATAGCAAGGCGAGCAGCTCGAAAGCATATGCTCCGTATGCGGAAGAATGACTTTAACACTCCTCATCATGCGACAGCGGTGCTATTTCTGATCGCTACACAGACAGCCGTTTTAGCACTGAAGTTTGGACAGGTTTCAGAAAGAGGGACACGTTCCACTTGTCCTGTCCGACAGTCAAGGTCTGAATGGGCTGTACTTTGTATGTTGTGCTTTAGGTTAATTACTGTTACTAATTAGTGAACCATAGGAGTGTGAGGGGATGGGAGGTAAGGGGGTGTCGGTTTGCACTGTTGCCTCATATGTCCAGGGTTGGGGGTTCGAATTTCACCTCCAGTCTCTGTGGCTTGAGTTCACGTTTTCTCCACGCTCTGTGGATTTCCTCTCTTTCCAAAGACTTGAGTTGTAGTCTAGTGATTTCAAACCACACTATTTTGTGCATGGAGTGTGTTCTTGTGCGTGTGTCTGTGCCCTGCAATGGGTTGCCATGCCATCCAGATTGCCCCCCCCCTAAATTCCTTTGGATATACTCCCACCATCTTTCACAAAGATAAACCATATAGGGAATAAAGCAGTGTCTGAGTGTTGGTGTGTGTTAGGGAAATATGGTGTTTACTGGGAAATGATAGTGAT
This sequence comes from Leiocassis micropogon, assembly GCA_028565275.1. Lineage (NCBI taxonomy): Eukaryota > Metazoa > Chordata > Actinopteri > Siluriformes > Bagridae > Leiocassis > Leiocassis micropogon. Next base: position 3,904,477 of record JAOVVA010000034.1, read on the forward strand.
TAATAAATGCTCTTAGTGTTAGACAGAAAGGATGTTCTTCGTTGAATAATGTTAGTGGTTCACAGAAAATGTTTGTTTGATGTAAAAATGTCAGTTTTTAGCAAGCAATGTCAGTGTTTGATAAAGAGTCATAGTGTTTTTATTGGGCATACTGTTGTTCGAAAGGAGATGCTGGTGTTTGATGTCAGTGTTTTATGGACATTATCAGTGTTTAGTGGGTAAATTTCAGGGTTTGATTATGTTATTGTTTGATAAGTAACTTTGTCAGTGTTTGGTGAAAAATGCATGGGTTTGGTGGAGAGCATCAATGTTTAATGGAGAACATCAATATTTGATAAAAACGTCAGTGTTTAGTGGAGAATGTCAGTGTTTGGTGGAGAATGGTATAGTTTGATGAGATTGTCAGGGTTTAATGAGAATGTCAGTGTTTGGTGGAGAACCTCAGTGTTTGGTGGAAAATGTCAGTGTTTTGTGAAGGTAGCTCACAGGTTCGTGAAGAATGTCAGTGTTTAGTAGAGAAAATCAATATTCGATGAGAGTCAGTGTTTGGTGGAGAACGTCAATATTCGATGAGAACGTCAGTGTTTAGTGGAGAATCTCGAGTTTTGGTGGTAAATGTCAGTGTTTGGTGGAGAACGGCAATATATGATGAGAACATCAGTGTTTAGTGGGGAATGTAAGTGTTTGATGAAAATGTCAGGGTTTGATGAGAATGGCATCATTTGTTGGAGAACGTCAATGTGTAATAAGATTGTCAGAGTTTAATGGGAATGTCAGGGTCTGGTGGAGAACCTCAGTGTTTGATGAAAAACATTAGCATTTGATAAGAACATCAGTGCTTGTGGGAGAATGCCCGTGCTTGTTTAAGAACATCAATGTTCGGTGGAGAATGTTAGTGTTTGGTGGAGAATGTTAGTGTTTAGTGGAGAACGTCAATATTTGATGAGAACATCAGTGTTTGGTGGAGAATGTCGGGGTTTGGTAGAGAATATCAGGGTTTAATGAGGATGTCAATGATTGGTGAAGAACATCAGTGTTTGGTGAAGAACGTCAGTTTTTGCTGGAGAACGTCAGTGAACGTCTATGATTGTCAGTGCGTGATGAGAACATCAGTGTTTGATGAAGATTGTCAGTGCTTGGTGAATAGTCATATATTAGTAAGAAATGTTAGTTTTTGATGGAAGATGCCAGAGAATGGTAGTGTTTAATGAAGAATCTTTGCTACAATGTTTGTTTTCAGGAAAGGTGGAGAACAAAGAATGCCTGTGCTATACAAGTGTTGGATGTTGAATACTGGTGTGTTTTGGTGTTTTATGGTGTTTAAAGGAAAATGCTGGTGTTTAATAAGATCAGTGCTTGTTGATGAACAATGTTCCCTTTGAAAAAGTAAAGTGAGATCAATGCATAGACTATTAAGTATTATAACTGGAAATGAGAATTTTATGTTACATAAATGGGTGACAGATGTCACTCTAATTTTAAGCTGTTTATGTGTGTGTGTGTGTGTGTGTGTGTGTGTGTCTGTGTGTGAAGGGAACCAGAATGATTTCCTGTGAGTGCCCTTTAAACTGTAATAAAGTCAAGTTTTATTAAGTAGACTGCTTTAAAATAGCTGTGATGAAGCAGGCCTTAAAAGGTTCAGTGGTGAACGAGGAGGAATGGAAAAGCAGTAACATGACTTTCTGTGATTGACTCAGATTAAACACTGATTAGTTCACAGACATGTGCCCTGCAGACGCTGCCCTGTTTCATTTACAGGAGAGTCTGTGGTTTACGTCGGCAAAGAACTGACTGACTTTTATGCACATATAAACTCTCTTTCACACACACACACACACACACACGCACACGCACACACACACACACACACACATTTGTCTAACACACAATGTGTTTCAACTCGTTATCTTACAGATTCCAACCTAACAAAAGATTAAGATTTTATAGACTTCCAAATAAAGTTGTCTAGATCCTAGGGCTGAATAAGGTTTAACAGTTCACTCGATGCAGAGCTGCTACACTACAATAAAGATGCTTACCAAATAAATAATGTCCAAACAATAGAATAAAGACGGAGAATTTGAATAGAGTCTCAACATACGGGTTAAAAGTTCACAAGTGCTTGCAATGATTTTTCAAAAATATTCATTTATTTATTTCTAAAGCAGCTTTAATAGAAGAAAGCCCCAAGAGTTTATTCATAATTAACACAAGGTCTACCCATCTACTCATCTACATACAGTACACCTCATATTTGGCTGAAGGTACCTTCGCAACTTTCACCTTTATCAGCGGTGAGCTTTTGGTTCCCATTTTGGTCCCCATTTTGGTCAGGGTTAGCTCAGAGGTTAAGGAATTGGACTATAATGTGAAAGGTCCCAGGTTCAAATCCCACAACCACCAAGTTGTCCCTGTTGGGTCCCTGAGAAAGGGCCCCTAAACTGTTCAGATGTACTGTATAATGAGATAAAAATGTAAGTTGCTCTGGATAAGGGGGTCTGCCAAATAACTAAATGTAAATATACCCATTAACAATGGCAGTTTTCTGGTTGGATATTAGACCTCTTTGCTTGTCAGAATTTATAATGTCCAAATAAATTTTGTTGTTTCCTGGCACAGACTTGACTTTTAAGTAGCGTCCACAAATTTTCACTAGGGATTAGGCTTTAAGTTCTTCTTTAAGTTCTCTATCCTGCTTTATCCATTCCACCACCAGCTTTGACGTGTGGTTGAGGTCATTGTCCTGTTTGAGAACTTAATTTTAAACTTAATTTTAAAAAGTTTAAACTGTCTCATCATTGCTTTAAGGTTGTGCTATACAATAACATACACTTTATAATTCCACTGACAGAAAAACAGCCTCAAAGATTGATGCTACCACCACAATGCTTAACAGTTGGTACAGTATCCTTTACTCCTCCAAACATACCTCTGATTACTTAAAGTCCATGCTTATGTAAAAGTCGACTGACTATAGACATTACTATCAGCGTGATTTAGCATCATCCAGTTCATGGAACACCTGTGGTTTAGTGGCTTTTGCATGGTTCCTGACCATCCATACCAATTTCCTCTTAGGTGAAGGTGACAGTTTGGGTCTTCTTCCAGACTTTGGAAGTGGCTACACTTCACAATAACTTGCATTTATTCATAATTGTTTTAATATATTTTGGAATATTTTTTTTAGAAAAGATGTTGTGGTTAGCACTCACACCTTGCATCTTCAGGGTAGAGGATTGATTTCTGCCTCGGGTCTATGTGATGGAGTTTACATGGGGTTCCTCTGGGTACTCCAATCCAAAGACATACAGATTAGGTTAATTGGAATTCCCATATTGCTGGTAGTGTGTGTATGAGTGTGTTTATGTGTGTGCCCTGCGATGGATTGGCACCCCATTGAGGGTGTACCGCGCCTTGTGGTCTAAGTCTTCTTGGATAGGCTCCAGACCCCCCGCGACCCTGTATACAGGATAAAGTGGTATAGACGATGAGATGAGTGCGGCTCTGAGAGACATTTATCATTTGTGTAAATCTGCCATCCTCTTTCTGAGATCTGGACTGAGTTCCTTGGTCTTTTTAATTGTCCAATGTGTTGGAGAATCCAACGAGAAACAATCTACAAGAAGCTAGCCGCTGTAGCTAATCATGAATTCTAAGAGGAAGCTGAGAGGCCTTGGTCTCGGCAAATTAAAGGACATAATAATCTGAGTGGGTGTATGTTTATTTTTGACCCCGCTTGAATAATTTTGATATCAGTGACCCCAAAATAAATTAAAACTTGCGCTCAGAAATTTGTGCATTTCCTTCTATTTAAGATGATTGAAAGCCCAGTTATTTTCCTGGCGTCGTTGTTCATGTTGGATTTTTGTAAACCTCCGACCACGACTGTATACAGTACATAAAACTCGAAAGGAAAAAGAAAACTTAAAAATGCCAATTCTAAATAAATCCTAAACGCCACATTTATCGCGGTGTTCGTTCGAGACTGCACAATATACCCTTTTCACAAAATCACCATGTGTGTTTTCTCTTCTATTCAAACCCTGACACGATGCAAAACGATTCCTAAATGCAGCTTCGCGTTGCACCTTGTGGAACTCTGACTAAGCGGATTTTCTGAGTCGTTCAGGCTCCGGTATAATGATGTATCTATTGTGCCTGCCTTCCATAATTACCCCCACCTCCACCTCCATCTCA
>JAOVVA010000034.1:3925943-3936999 GCA_028565275.1 Leiocassis micropogon
GCTTTGGGGGGGGGGGGTGGCTGGGGGAGTAAGCCTCAGTAGGTCATAGCAGAAAGAACTGTTCATGGAAAATTAACTGGAATGAAAAGGTGTGGTAGGAAAAGATACTCAAGCAACAGGGATATGCCAGCTTAAGAATGTGGAGTGAGGCTGGAGTCAGTGCATCAAGAGCCACCATGCACATCCATAGTCAGGAAAGAGGCTACAACTAGCTACTCCTGCAAGCCACTCCTGAACCACAGACAACATCAGCAGTGTCTTACTTGGGCTTAGGAGAAAAATGAATTAGACTGTTGCTCAGTGGTCCAAAGTCCTTTCGTCAGATAGATATAAATTTTAAAATTAAGCTCCCAGAGTCTGGAGGAAGAGTAGAGAGGCATGAAATTCAAATTAGTTGAAATACAATGTGAAGTTTCCACAGTCTGGGGATGATTTGGGGTGTTAATTCACTGTGTTTTGTCAATCCAAAGTCAATATAGCTGTCTACCAGGTCTCCTAGAGACTTTTAGAACACTTTATGGACATGCTATGGACATGTTTCCCCTTTTCCAGCAGGACTTAGCTTAGCACTTGCCCATGGTGCCAAAACTACCACTAACTGGTTTGCTGTTCATGATATTATTGAACAGTATTACTGAGATTGCAGGTCACTCACCTGACCTGATCTTCCTACAGAACCTATGAGGTATTGTCAAGAGAAAGATGAGAAACAACTGACCCAACAATACGGATGAGCTGAATGCTGCTATCAAAGCAACCTAGTCCTCTATAATTGCCTCAGCAGTGTCTCAGGCTGATCGCCTCCATGCCATGCTGCATTGATGCAGTAGTTCATGCTAAAGGAGCCCCGGCCAAGTATGGAGTGCAAGAATTAATATACTGTTCAGAAGTTGGACATTTCTGTATTGATCGTATGCCTGCACTGTATATAGAATTGAAGTGATCCACTTGAAGTATTTAGATCTAATTAGTTAAAGAAGAGATATTTGTTGGCAGAAGTAGTCTACTCCAAAGCGGCACAGAGGCTTTGCGTGATGAAATCGGCGAGGCCGAGTGAGCGTGACGCCCAGCTTTTTAGGAAAAAAACAACTTCAAAAGTGCTGTTTGTTTTGTCCGGGGTTTTAATTGCCCTCCATTAGAATGCAAATTATTTCAATTACGGGAGGATGTTAATCATGCAGAGAGTGCTGGCCAGAAGCGAGCCAGGGAACGAGAATGAGGAAAGACAGCCAGAATACTGTAAAAATATGGAAAAGCATGCATCAGATTTATATAGAATGCAGCTCAACTTGCTATCATTTGATTTTAAAGAGGCTTGAGGTCCAAATTAGGACACCCGAATAACTTTCGTTCATTCCCTTTCTCCATAACAATGCACACCGTGGACTGTCAGTCAGCTGTCTCTTTCATGCTGTCATCTGTCCGTCTCTTGTGCATATACATGCATGCACACCGTTCCCGATGACTGGCGCGTTCAAAAAATTAGACCGACAACGTGACCTTGAAATGTTCGCCGTCTCTGCAGGTTGTCTGTTAAACATGTCACACATGACTAATGCCAAGATCATGAGATAACGTTATCAGCGCGGTGCACCCTGTACCACTGCTTTACTTTTAAATCAAAGTCAAAATGGCTGACAACGGCTGTATTAGCTGCACGACGTACTGTTCGGTCGTGGGCCGAGAAAGTGGCTGTGCCAAACTCCGAATGCGATGAGCTCGGAGTGATTACTGCGGCCGTTTGGGAGTAAGAAAAAAAAACATGCTTAATCGATGCTGCCATCTCTTTTGTTTGGCAAGCGCTATCCAGTCAGGCGTTGCAGTGGAGCGAGCACACACACTGAGCCCTGTCTTAGTGTATCCCAGTGGGAGCTCAGTATTCAGGGCATCATTGATTACCCATTAAGGTGATCATTCCATTGGGAGGTAATTGATTTTGCGGCTCAAACAAAAAGGCAAACATGAACATTACGCACGAGAGATGACCCCAAGCGACCGATCTTAATTCTGGGATTCTGAAATTTCTGAACCGCTTACTGGGACGATTTTGGTAGTTCAGGGAAGCAGTTTTTCCAAGATGGAGTCTGTCTGGTTTTCCTTTTAGAATCTGGATAGCCAGAAGTAAAACAATACCGTTTAAGGTTTACTAAAATGCTAGAAAAACCCACAACACAATAAACGTTGAGTTGATTGAGTTGGAGGAGAATTCAAGAAGTTGCCGCGCTAATATATTGGTACTTATGTATAATAGTGCAATTATAAAGATTAAGTTATAAAGTTCTTCATGCACGTTTGGCCAAATGTTTAAGAACAACTCGTCAAGAACAAGTTTGCGTGAATTTGGAGACGCAATTTGGAGCCTGCATACATTACAAACCCATTTGCATGATTAATAGGATGTGCGACAGTGTCACAAACAGGTAGAGGTATAAATAATTAAAGTCGGGGATGATCATGATAACACGCAGGTCTCTTTCTTCGGAGTCTAATTGCAAATGCGAAAAAACCTGCCGAGCTGGATTAAACTGCTGCCTGAGTCCTGTTCCGCATGAGGCGTGCGTCAGCGCTGACGGTAATTCGTTTCTGTCTGAAGCGAAGAGATGAGAAGGACAGCGGACATATATCGGTGCGTCTCTCTTGGCGCTTAGACTCAATACGTCTCCCCAAGGTTGAAGCCAGTGTTTACACACGGGTGAATTACTGCTGCTGCCGAAACGGAAGCGCTGACCTGGAAAACGGCCCGAGATAATACTGACCCTAACGCACGGTTCTGCACATGCAAGTAATTATAGATGGTTTCCAGAGCGATCGATGGTCATGCTGGGGTTTTGTTCTTTCTGATTCTACTGTACTTTAGCTAGAAACAACTACAACATAACCATTTTTACCATCTAGTCTAGTGTGCAGGAACTTTGTGGAGTTGTGGAACTTCATTCTATCCGAAGATGATTTAAGGACGTAGATGAAAAGGAAATCAAGATAATAACCCATTTCCAGTGTGAACTCCCTCAGATCATTTGCTTGTTATAATACCATTGTCACAAGACGATGAATAAGTAAATGCCTCCACAAGTGACATCAATTAATCAAGTGAATTCTGGCTAAAAGAAGAAAGAAAAAAAATCGCTTTCAATCCACATGTGCGAAGTCGCACTAAATCTCTTTCCCTGACCACACCACCAAAGCCATTTATTTCTCATCCCTCCTGGTGATATTTTCAGTTAATATTTCATCTTTGCCATTTTTTTTTTCTCCTCGCCATCAAGAAATGCCACGAGCCATGATAAGGATTCCTGAACATTTGCTCGTCTTTAACCGAGTACGATCGTATTTCTCACAGCGCTTACCTACCTAAAGAAGAAAAAAAACTATTATCTCCAGTCCAGGATTAATTACTTTCTAAGAATAATTAACTTTTTTTTTTTTTTGCTGAGAGTCTTTTGATAATCCATCATTCGCTTGCTGGTGTTTACCGGCATTGCGGAGATGCTGATAAACCGCATTAGCAGGTTATGAAGACACTCAATAATCCTAAACGACAGCCTGCAATAATAAAACACCGCTTGTGTTCGGGACCTATAAAGAAGCAGGCACGTGGCTTATAAATAATACTGTAGGAGGGGCGTTCGAGTCAAACCGGGACTCGTGATGATATTTCTCATGCATGAAGGCGTAAAACTGATTGACGGTCATGAGATTTTTATCTGCAGTAAAACATTTAAACTGTGCAAACGTTTTTAAAAAGTCTGTACATCCATGAATCACGATGCAAGCCGAGGAGGCTCGGAACCCACTGCTGCCTTTTCCCTGAACATTCAACGAGTGGGACACCTGATCCTTGAAAATCACCGAATAACTTATCACCAACTTGCGGAAGAGAAGCATTGTCTGTGAGAACTGTACACACGATCATTCACCAACACATTCACTTGCACATTACAGGAGTTATTGCCACATTCCCCATACAGTCCAAGCCATTTCCAGATGTTTCGGTCATTAAGGGAGTTCCTGGGAGGCCGGTGTTTCAGACGTGAAGCAGGCAGTCTGATCATGGCTCCGGTACAGTGAGAACACCAAGTTCCAAATGTACCTACTATATAAATGCCTAAATACTCTGACATTCTGTCATTCCTCCAGGGTCCGTGTTCGATTCCCACCACCGGTTTGAGTACATGGAGTTTGCATGTTCCCCCCCTTGCTTAGCGGGTTTCCTCGAGGTACTCCAGGTTTCCTCCCATAGTCCAAAGGCCTGCAGATTAGGCTAACTGGCGTTCCCAAATTCATGTCCGTATGATGTGGGAGTGTGTGAGAGATTGGCACCCCATCCAAGGTGTTCCCCGCCTCGTGCCCTAAGTCTCCTGGGCCTACAGGCTCCAGTGCCCCAACCAGGAGCCTGTACACAGGATAAAGTGGTATAGATGATGTATTTAAAATTATTTGCGCCTTATCATCCTAATCTCGTCCTGATCACTCTCCTAGAACAGCCTCCTTTATCATATTTTATTCTGCATTACATAAAACAAACACCATTCATCAAGGTGGAAGTCCGGCGTACAGTATGACTGAAGCTTCGAGAGAATCCTGAATTTCTCTTGAAAATCGTTACTCAATCATGGGGTGGTACAGTATTTATTCTCAGAGGAATATGTTCACCTCCTCTGTAATAACACGCACGAGTCACCTAATTATGCCCTCCTGTACTTGTTTCCAAAAAAAATAAAATAAATAAAAATCCATTTCCCGTTCATGTATTATATATGTAAAACATGTTGATGTTCATCACGATCACAGAGTACTGCAAGGATAATTGCATTACCAACCTAAAGAATTTCCTCCTCTGATCGATAAACCGCGTAGGCGCCCGCGATGTCCGACCGTATCTAACATCATATGCAAATCAGCCTGTAGTGTTAGCATAAAGCGGGTATTATCACTCACTAGGAGACTAGGAGACGAGATTAGAGGAGAGGACTGCTGCTGCGATAGCTCATCATGTCCAGCTTAATAGGCAGGTCAATTTAATTTGACTTGTCTGATATTAAAGACCTGCTGTTGATAAAAAAACGGGGATACTTCATTAGCTAGTGCTGTGGGCTAAGCTGATGAGCAGATGGAGCTGGGGAGGAGTGTGTGTGTATGGTGTGTGTGTGTGGTAGGGGGGGTTCAAACAATTCATCAACCATCTGAGGTTTGGGTGTAGGACAAAGTGTTTAGCGCTGTAATGAGATACAGAACGATACTACTGTATATACACAATACGGTGTAGCCTTGCTAACAACGTATACCATATTCCGACGGCTGGACGATTCTCATCAGTCATATCGGCCATCAGAATACGTGACCATCAATCATTGGTGCGGCTTTTGTTTTCTCGAAACGCCTACTATCCTGGTTCCATTACGTGCTTTCCAAATGGAAAGACTTACAACGTCATTAAATCTCAAGATCTCAATCGGTCACTAGGGTGAGATCTTTTATCGAACGCCGAACAGACATTAACAGGATGGCTGTGTTGACCTGGCCTCCACTTGATCTCTGGAAGAGGGTCAAGAGCAGTTAAAGACATTAGAGCCTAATAAATCTGTGTAATTTGCTGCAGTGCTCAGAGACAACAGCCACAGCTGCAGCAGCAGAAGACACTTAAGAGAGTGAGTTCTTTTATTAAGCGTAGATTCAGTCCATCTAATTCACTCACTCACTCATCGTCTACACCGCTTTATCCTGTATACAGGGTCGCGGGGGGCCTGCAACCTATCCCAGGATACACACACACACACACACACACACACACACACACACACACACACACTACGGGTAATTTGGGAACGCCAATTAACCTAATCTGCATGTCTTTGGGCTGTGGGAGGAAACCTGAGTACCCGGAGGAAACCCAACAAGCATTGGACAAACATCCATACAGACCCGGAGGTGGGAATCGAACCTGGACCCTGGAGGTGCAAGGCGACAGTGGTATGTAATTGCTAGAATAAAATAATGTAACAGTAAATACGTTGTAGCTCCATTTCTTTTAGAGCTCTAGGATAAAGCTTATACAACATAAATAAATACAAAAATAATATTTAGTGCCTAAATGAAGAGAAAAAAACCCAGTAAGAGTTAGTTAGCTAAATTCTTACCCTAAATGAATTAGCTCCAAGAACCTTTCGAGCTTGGGTGTTGTAGCTCCAAGAACCTTTTGAGCTTGGGTGTTGTAGCACCAAGAACCTTTTGAGCCTGGGTGTTGTAGCTCCAGAAACCTTTGGAGCTTGAGTGTTGTAGATCTAGGAACCTTTTGAGCTTGGGTGTTGTAAATCTGGGAACCTTTTGAGCTTGGGTGTTGTAGCTCCAGGAAACTTTCGAGGTTGGGTGTTGTAGCTCCAGGAACCTTTTTAGCTTGAGTGTTGTAGCTCCAGGAACCTTTTAAACTTGTGTACTTTCAGGAACATTTTGAGCTTGTGCGATAAAAGCTTAAAAGGATCCTGGAGCTATGGAGGATGTTGTAGTTGCAAAACCTTGTGAGCTTTAGCAGTATAGCCCCCAGGAACCTTTTGAGCCTGGATGTTGTAGTTTGTAGTCCCAGGAAACTTTTGAGCTTGTGCGTTGCAGTTCCAAGAACCTAATGGGTTTTTTTTTTATGATGGAGCTCCAAGAGCCTTTTGAGCCTGTGAGATGTAGCTTGAGGAACCATTTAAGGTGCAGGTTCAGGAACCTTTTACACTTTGCTATTTCAGCACCAAGAACCTTATGAGCTTTTGTGACGCAGCTCCAAAAACCTTTTAAGCCCGTGTGATGTAGCTCGAGGAACGTTTTTGAGCTTTGTGTCGTAGTTCTAGGAACCGTTCGGGCTTTTGTATCGTACAGTACGTCCAGGACCCATTCAAACTTGCACATTATAGCTCCATGATCCATAAACAAAACCAGATGAAAAAGTACAGGCGTGTTCAGATGAGCAGATGACATGTGATGAGGTGTGAAATGGGTTGTGTCCTTAAGTAACAGTGTAGATGAAAGATGTCCTAAAGTCCTTCTTAACTGTGAGGTGTTAATTACTTTCTTTTTGACTTTGTTTATGCCACATCATTTGTTGTCCTCCGTTTCATAAACAGGAATATACCGTACTCGGATCGTGTGACGTCCTAAGCTTACTTGTGTGTCCGCGGTGGATTTCTTTTGAGCTATCGACACAAGCATTTCATCAATACGCACACACACACACACACACACACACACACACACACACACACACACAGGCAGGAGGGCAATCAGGGCTACACTGACTGCATGGGTCATCGATTAGTCTTGTGCTTGGACAGACTATGCAGGATTTAGATGTTTAATACTGACCTATTCCCTACTATACATGCAAATGCTTAATTAAGCGATCAGGGAGTAAAGATTATAGCTTTGACACTGGGCCAACACACACACACATATACACACACTTCTCCAATCTATTATGAGATACTGTATATGTCACTGATACAGGTCACTCAAATCACACTGCAGCACTTACCATTTTTATTATTATTATTATTATTATTATTATTATTTAAGGATTCGCTCTAATGATCAGACAAACATTTACAGCTTTATGCAAAGGGGCGTAATTTCTTTTTCTCATGCACGCTAACTGCGAAAAAGGGAACGTTCGTGCAGACCGCTTAGACTTTCCGTTTACACGTCTATGCATAATTTTTTTATTTATTTCTTTAGTTCTTTATTTATTTATTTTCGCCCACCTATGCACTGTTAGAGATTCTCAAGAGTTCCCGAGCTGCGTCCAATGAAGCAGTCATCCTCACAGCTGACCTGTTTTCATCTTGAGAACATCAAGAGAGCACAAAAATGTGTGTGTGAGTGTGTGTATGGGATAGAAAAAAAAAGAAAAAAAAGAAAAGCAGAACTCTTCACCAAGATTAAAATGTCCCTCTTCTGTTCTGCGTCGACTTTAATCCTTGATTCGCATTCAAAGCACTACGTCACAAGAGGGTGCACTTGCAGCACGCTAGATGAGTATTTGTTCATCTATTTATGAAATTTTTTTAAATTACAATATTGATTAAAAATTACCTTTACATTGAACTAGCTTTTCAGCTTCTCAGCAAACATCTGACTTTTTACCAGTGTCAGGTTTCTGACTATCGATTACCCGAGATTAAACTCAAGGCCTCACCTAAGCTCGGTTGTAATGCAACGTCTATTTCTGTGCTGTATTTATTTACACAGTCTTGAGCTCGAAATTGCGTCATATAGTAAAACCCCTCTGCAGTGATTGTGGTGGATAAACAGCATTTCGACTTTAAGGTTAGGCGCTCTGGGATCCATCCTGACACATCGATTTCGAGCCAAACAAAACTATTACGCAGGGGGCGAGCAGTGTATATCACGGTCGCGACCTGCTCCGAAAATACCAGCCCAAGCTCTCAGACCTTTCCTTCATTCGCCACCCTAATTGCTTTAATTCAAACTCTGGGATACCTGCGCTAGCTAATAGGGGTGTTCAAGTCAAACTGGGATTTGTGATGAGACTTATTGGTGAATGAAGGCATAAAAAACAAACTTTGTTTTGTTATCGCCACCTCCGCTGTATAATCCTGATCTTACTTCAAGCTGTTTAAACGGGTTTGCAGCCAAAACATGGTATTGGCGCTAAAAAGTGTCTCATCAAAGTGAATTTTCAGATAGAATCACCATTATTCATAATACGTAATGCTTATTATTATCTCCCGATCCATGCTTCTTCATTTTTTCAGATTAAAAATTTGCTAATTACAATTTCATGCCCTTTTATATCTGTAGTGTCTGTAACCTTTTTGAACTCAAATCTTTCAATAATCTTAATTATCATTAAAATTGACCTTGTGCAATTTAGGTTTCACACAAAAAGACATAAACCTGAAAAAGTCTATCATTCTAAAATGCTAAATTGTTAAGATATTGCAACGTGAATTTGACATGGTTACGGACACTACATATTTTTTTTTCCTTTTTAAAGCCTTTACCAAAAAAAAACAATATAAGCAACAGTTTTTACAGGTTGTATGCTTTTAGAATTCAATTCAATTTAATTTGTATAGGTCGTTGTCGCAAAACAGCTTCCTAGAATCAAGAGAAAACTTTTTTTTTTAGACAAAAACGGTTAGATTTCTTTGGACGGAAATGATCAGATTGTCCCTGATGAGCAAGCCAAGGGCGACGGTGGTGAGGAAAAACTCCCTGAGATGGCAGTAGTAAGAAACCTTAAAAGGAACCACTCAACAGGGAACCCATCCTCATTTGGGTGATAACAGATAGGACAGGAAGCTTACACCAATTTTAGTATCAATACTTCAAAAGAAATATGAGTAATTTGCTTTTTCAATAATTATTGTATGAAACGAGACAGTATAACACTGAAAAATGCCCATTTTTGGGGCACAAATAAAATGATCTCTCTAAAATTGATCCATCATCCCAGTGATCCAGACCTAAAGCGCTATATAAATAAAATTGAATTGAATTGAATTAAATTGCAGAAAGTTTTTAGGGAAGCAAGATCAGTCATTTCCATGACGCATAAACTTTAGAAGTAGTTTCTACGGCACACATATTTTCTGTATTATCCTGTATGTATACTGCGTTTTGGTCGTTGGACCATTAAAGGAGTTCCTGGGAGGCCAGCATTTCAGACATGAATCTCTGGCGTACTGACAAGTCTTTCGCCATTGATGGTATCCAAACACTAGTGAAATGTTGGATAAGTGCATTAATGAAGCATGGGATTATATAAAAAAAAATAATAATAAATAAATAAATAAATTTGTACTCTCATAATATGTTTTATTATTCTGTTCTATCAAAAATCCCGGTTTGACTCGAACACCCCTTGTATAATCTTAATAATAATAACAGCTAATGTGATAAGGAGCGTCATGGCGGAGGAGTGCGAGTCTGATAATGAACTAAAGAGCAGTGTGCCGCGGCGCGCCGGGACGACACGTCCAAACCCGTTTGTATCAGAGGGCTGCTGAGGGAGGGATGAGAGGAAATCCTATTAGGAGGAGTTGCGGCACAAAAATAATTATCACTGATGATTCCACTCTCGCAGGAGTAATTACAGCTGTGGGATAAATGAGAACGTGGGCGAGGCTGACCTGAAAAGATCAAGCGAGTGAGAGGAAAAGAAAAAAAAAAGTTGGTAATGCGGTGATCTTGTGACCGAACAGAACCACATTGTACTGTGTATGGGCAAATATTAAGGTTGTGTTTGGGTCTGCTCATTAGCATGCTTATTTGCATAGTAGGCCACGCCCAACAAACTTGAAACATTTCCGTCATGCATGAGGTTCAGTGATGAACATTATTGTGTATTGTTTTAATCCTGGTGTTGCGCTCTCTCTCTCTCTCTCCCTCTCTCTCTCTCTCGCTTTCTCTCTCCTGCTCGTAAAGGAACACTGATTGCACTAAATGGCTCTGATTACATTTTAAATGTAAAACTAATTGCTGATTTCCTTTTTTTTTTTTTTTTTTTAAGCCTGACAACTTCTACAACTTAAACATCTTCCTGTACAGAGGTAGCGCTAGGACACGTGTCTGAGCTTCAAAAAAAGATAGCTCAGTATCTCATCTATATAAATAAAAGATACAAAAGTTTTTGTCTGTATATTGGTCAGAATGATATTCAATGATATATTTTACGTTTCATGCATTGGATTACCAGAAACAAGTTCTGTCCGTATGTCTGTATGTCTGTGCAGCAAGATTTTGTCACGGCATCACACAAAACTGGCTGGACAGAATTTAATGAGACTTTCGCAGTACTTAGATTTCTACCTGAAGGTTAACCTGCTCCAAGAGTGAAATCAAAATGTTAAGTAAAAGCGATGAACAGTTATGTGTCGTATTTAATAATCTACTTTAAAATAAGCTACAATGTAAACAAACACCTGCAACAATAGATATTGATTAGAAAAGCTAAACTGAATATTTTTACTGGGATTAGTTCATATTTTTACCTCTGAGATAACAACGCTAAAGTGGTATAGGTAAATTTTAACGCGCTGGAGTCATTATATAT
>JAOVVA010000034.1:3940792-3952787 GCA_028565275.1 Leiocassis micropogon
ACTGTCAGTAACAATAACACAATAATTACAATATTACATACCAATACAATATTTAATGCAATACTCCATATTACATAATAATACAATATTATATACATATATTGGATTAGTGTATTAATTGTGCAATATTTACTAGTGTTCTTGGGTTATATTTAGTGTGCAATAAGGTATTCAAAAGTTTAATGTGCAAAATGGTACTTATTGTTTTAGGACTCTTTTTATTTTATTTTATATTATTTTATTTTTTCCCCCTTATTTATTACTTTTTTTTCTTTCTACTGGATAACAACTGTGAGCAACTGTAACCAAGAATAAGAAACCAAGAATTTCAAACAAACCAAGAAAAATTCTTTGAATATTTGAATATACATATAAAAAAAAAAGGTGGCGTGTCTGTACAATGAAGATATTTGCGGAAAAATAGGGAAAAAATTTGGGGAGACGTAATACGAGTTACAGAACACATTACAAAGTTTTTTTTTTTATTTTTGTCTGGTCCATTTGTCCGTTTGTTTGTGCACGCATCATGTAAAAACTACTGAACAAATTTTAATGCGGTTTTCACAGGTGTCTTTGGCCAAGCTTAAGGTAACATATAGGCTTTGTTTCTTTGCAATCGGCCCACAGGAAGAGAAGATGCTACTTAAGAAAAATAAATCAACCTTGAAAAAAATAATTTATTCATCTCAAAATTTAACAGATGGCGATGTACAATTTTAATATGAGTGAGCAATTGAAATCTACTTAATAAATGCAATCTCACGCCTTCATCACTCACGGCACTTCACAATAGCACGTAAAAACTTTTCTTCATTCCAAAATTTAGCAGATGCCGTTGATTGTTTTTTAAAAACGCGCATATGAATGTGCAATTACATTTCAGGCGACAAAGACGTGGGCACATCTAGTGTTTAAATAGGGATTCTGTGGCATAGTGCGAAAGAAGGAATCCTCAGCTTCATTGCGTTTCAAGGATTTCCCTGCCACCCCAGTGCAGGTTTATAGCGAAACCTGTGAGCTGTGTATCAGAGCTGTGTTTTTCTATCACAGCTCTGATAGTGTTCCTTAAACAATGTTGAAGTTTAAAACAATGTTGAAGTTTCAAACTTTTTGTGTTCTGTTGAAGGATCTGGAAGAAAAGGCATTTATCAACTGATGTTGAACAATTCGATCAATTTCACACACTGCCCCCTTTTGGCCAAAGTGCAAAACAAACCTGTGCGCCTTAATACCTTACTTGATATTTGATATGACGAATCACATAATATTTCGAAATCCTAAAAACAATCCTTTGCCAGGTTTATAGAAAAAAAAAACAAAAAACAAACCAATAATAAATATAGTTGCAAACAACGATGAGTGGGCCCAAGCACCCTGCGCCATCGCCACCCAGGCACACCAGAATAACAATGGGAACAGTGGGCATATGGATTTAAAGGGGACTTACTGTACCAATACCATTATAGTGCAAAACAAACCTGTGCACTTTAATACCTTACTTGATATGACAGGTCACATACACATCCCAGTGAGTACAGTAAAATATTTCAAAATGCTAAAACAGTCCTTTGCCAGGTTTATAAAAAAAACAGAAACAAAAAGACAACAATAATAATAATAATAATAATAATAATAATAATAATAATAATATGTATTTATCCTCCTGTGCAGTGTGTACCAGTGTCAGAAATGATTTCTGTGCCAACTAAGCAAACCATGACAGGTTTTATGTACTTTTTACATAAACCATGTCTCTGGTTTAAACAAATTAACGTAGTGATCTGATGCAAACCACGAACTAATCCGCAGAAAAGCATAGCTAAGACATGTACAACACAAATCAGATCTAAATACTATTAGCTCTAGAGGGGAAAAACAAATAGATACATAAAAAAAACTCCTTACATTTCAACCAGGACACGACCGTACAAATAATCCACAAAAACTACAGTGAGGATAAAGATCTCGGTTTTTACCTTGAGGTTGCAGTCGTGAAGGTCAATGGAACATTTTCTGCCCTGAGACCTGAAACAGATTAAGGATTAGCGAAACAGATTGCTAATTTAAAAAAGAGAAATGTATATTCTAAATAATGAAAGGAAGGACAAAAAGGTAAATAGAAAGAAAGTGAAGAGGTTAGTTGTAGGATAAAGTCACATTATGCTTTATATTCCTGGATAGTAACTGGCTCCAGCTTTTGAAATAAGGTCCAGGTTGGAATGAGAAAACACCATGCTATAGGGGTAAAGCTAAGACCACTTGCAAAGACAAGCCTTAAAACCTTTTTCCACCAAATCAGAAATTTCTGATCACCACTTGGTATCTCACATCTACTTAATGAGCCATTACAGGCTCCATGTGAACAGATAACCATTTTGCAACCGAAAAAAATAATTGCATCAAACTTGCCCTTAAAAACTAGATGTCGGTAAACGGAGGCCAGATTGGATCAATGGACCTGTTTTGGCTTTAATTTTAGACTTCTTTTAACATTACCCTAAATTTACCTGAAACTTAAGTATACCTATTATTAAAAATAACTTTTTAGTTATTTAAAAAAAAGGTTTGTTTTTTTTTTGTCCCTTTTTGGCCGAGACCTAAACAAGCCAATTAGATTTTCCCCCTCTTGTGACCTCATATAAGAAGAGCCCATCCCTGGCTTGTTGCTCAGCTCAGCTTTTCTCTGAGGGGCGTGGCTCAGCAGTAGCTCATTTACATAGACACAGAAACAGTACATTGGGAGGAGGAGTGAAATAAAAGAATTTAAGGTATGAAGAAATGCATTATCTGAAGGATATTTCAGCCGGAGCATTAACACAGTTTGCCTGAGCTCTGAGAATTGTGAAAGGTTAAAAAAATATGGGATCTTTAAGTATGAGAGGAAGTACCCAAGTGCTGAAAAGTTCTCCCACCATGTCTTCATATTTAGTTGCATTAAATTAAATAATGTAAATTAAATTAAAGAAATGGGAACAAATGTTTCACTGTGACAGGGTGTAAAGTGCATAAAGATACAGGTTAAAAATTGGTTGTTTATGTAACAACCTCAGCAGTGACCTCATTTCCCCTCTCGTCTGTTCCAACCACTCAGCATCATAACCATAATCATCTGCACCTGTTTCTCACTGGTTTGTGCCTTACGTTAGATTTTTTTAAATGCTTGAGTAATTCATAGGTCATCGTATGGATTAACAAACAATCATTAATTTGTTCCTTCATCTTCTATACCACTTTATCCTGTATACAAGGTCAGAGGGGGTCAAGGGGGCATGAGATGGGTACAGCTTGGACAGGGTCCCAATTTATTGCAATTTGTGTAATCTGCATGTCCTAGGACTATGGAAGCATAGGGAGAACATGCAAACTCCATGCACACAGACCAAAGGCGGGACTCAAGACTTTTGCACAGTACTGTATAATTTGTGAATTATGAACAATACATTAAGCAAATTGTAATTTCAATATCTGTGCAATAAAACGCTATAAAAGTGTTGCATTTTAAAGCCCCTCATCACTCAACATTTAGAAGTAAAACTAATTCATGCAGTAATGTAGACATCTTTAGGTTGTGAAAAAAAAGACATTTTTCTATGAACATCTTCTCACCTTAGAAGTGAAAAGGTTTACTGGGTTGTTCCTACAATGGTGCACCAATTTAAAATAAGGGCAGTCTCAGATTAGGCTAGGCACTACATCATCATCTCTGCTTTAATATTACTCTCACGCTTCGCAGCGTGAACATGCAACTTGCACTAAAAGTATGCAAAGGAGACAGTCTTAGACACCTTGGGCTATAACACATCAGCAAATCTTTTTCCCCCCCTTCAAAGTGCTCATTAGGCTTGCAGCCCTACAGCGCTATTTTGACCCGTGTGAAGAAAAGAAAAACGGTCGGAGGTGTCTCATTCGCTCAATCTAAATGCAGCCCGAAGCGAAAGAAGGCATAGCGGGATATCCGCCAGATGTGTGGTCGTATCTGAGTCTGTCTCTGCAGGTGAGATGGTCAGTATTCAGATCATTGACAACACTGACAGCTACAAATCCGCGAAGGCTGAGCTGAGAAAAATGCATGCGTGTGAGTGCATGTCTAAGGAAGAAAAGATGACAGAAAGAAAAAAAAAGAAGAAAGAAAGAAAATCATTTGTTTTCTGTCAACATGTGTAAGACAGCAGAAAGGGAAATGAGAAAGGGCAGGGGGCAAAAAGAGGAAAACAAGTCTAAAAAAAAAAAGGAAATCATCTGTGCGCGCAAATGCTGAAGCTCTCAATGGGGGATAAAAGTTAAAAAAAAAAAGTAAAAATGTGAGTCCATCAATTAGCAAGATCTAGGAACGACACTGTACATGGTTTAGATTGATGTAGGTCTTTGATTTTGCACCAGCAGTGAACACAAAAACAGTACAGAAGTTTCAGTTTCAGATGAGTCATGGTTCGATCAAATGTTTCAAATTATCTTCTATTGTGAAAATATACTGCCTGGCTAAAAAGTGCCACCATTTCACCGCTTTATTCTGTGTATAGGGTCGTGGGGGGCCTGGAACCTATCCCAGGAGACCTAGGGCACAGAGCGAGGTACACTTTGGATGGAGTGCTAATCCATCGCAGAGCACACACATGCACACACCAACACGCTCATTCACACACTATGGGTGATTTGGAAATGCCAATCAGCCTAATCTGCATGTCTTTGGACTGTGGGAGGAAGCCGGAGTACCTGGAGGAAACCCACCAAGCACAGGGAGAACATGCAAACTCTATTCATCGAACCTGGCTGGGAATCGAACCCGGACCCTGGAGGTGCAAGGCGACAGTGCTAACCGCTAAGCCACTGTGCCGCCACCACCATTTCAAATTATTGGGCTGTGTCAAGCAAAGATAGCAACTAAGAAGATTTGATATAATTGGAACTGGGTTAAGAGGCCCTTAAAACGTTATGGAAAGATAGTGCTGATCTGTCAACTTTGTGGAAGAAATGTCATGTTTAAGGTCATGTGGTCTAGAGTCCAGATTCTCATTCTCAAAAATGAGCCTATTCCAGATGGATGGGCACGTCAGGGTGAGAAGGAAAGCGCATGAAGCGATCATGACTAGTGGCCACTGTATAAGCCTCTGGTGGCAGTGTTATGATCTGTGGTTTGTTCAGTTGCTCAGGTCTAGGCACGGCAAAAAATGAAGTCAGCTGACGACCTGAATGTACCAAATGAACGGGTTATCACATCTATGGAGTCCAAGACTCAAAGTGTGAAACTGTGGCTCTGGGAGCCTGAAACCAGACGCCACCATATTTCGTGGTGTAATCTAAGCTAAAAGGTGATCGAATGAAACCTTAGAGTCTGCTCCTTTTTTTTCGGTCAGGCAGTGTAATA
This sequence comes from Leiocassis micropogon, assembly GCA_028565275.1. NCBI lineage: Eukaryota > Metazoa > Chordata > Actinopteri > Siluriformes > Bagridae > Leiocassis > Leiocassis micropogon. The sequence goes on from JAOVVA010000034.1 coordinate 3,946,158, forward strand.
ATAACAAGAGCATTAAATACATGCTGCATCTGACCTTTTTCTGGAGAATTTCAGCACAGCCGTCAGTGCCTCCGATAATGCGTGCAGCAGATTACACACTCGGCTGGACCGTAACATTGTAATCATCAAACCACAAAAATGTGCAAATTTAGAATTAATGATAACATCTCTCCCCCACCCTTTCTTTCCTTCTCTCCCTTTTCTCTTTTTTCTCTCAGCTGGAAATTACATCGTCAAATCCCCCAAAGCGCAACGGCTCTGACGCTAAAAGTGTATAGACTCCATGTCATCCCTTTGCCCTCCAATAAGATCTACGTCTGAAAACTCGGAACATCAAGATTAAGCAGCTTAAAGTAATTGAGTTTTTGGAGAGACGGTGTGTGTCGGCTACACAAGCAGATCAGGATTTCCGCATGCAAAAGTTTGTTCTTTTAAAAGTTTTTTCTCATTTTTTTTAGCTCTTCACACATCTATTGTTTCCCTTAACTCTTCTTTTTTAACCTTTCAATTCACTTCTTTCAGATTGCAGCCTGTCCTAATCTCGGTGCCTGTTTTTTCAAGCTGTGATATGTCACTGGTCTCCATGGGAACGGTTACCGAGCACCCGGAGAAGCAGGAGGAGGAGGATGAGAAGGAGGAGGCGATGGGCAGAGAACCCTCCTTTTCTGAGTGTTCTCGTTAGGACTCTCATTCTGCTCCGTCACTGGCCATGTTGAATTAGCGCTAATTAGGATAATTGCGTTGACGCTGGGGCCTTAGGGGGGAAAATGACTATTGTGAAAAAGTTGAGGGGATAAATCAGAGAAGTATCTGAAAGCAGGAAGGGAGGAGAGCGTACTTGAGACGTGCACATGGCTTAACACTACTCCTGTATAGAAGGTATGGAGAATCCTGAAGTTAGGAAAAAAAAGTGAATCTGAATAGAACAATATGTATAGGTTTCTACTGGGTTCCTGCTGGTAACATACTGTAGAAGTCATCATGACACATTTATTATGTACCTAGTATACTTGAAAGGAAGGCTGAGGCTCGCATACTATCTTCTTTTTAGACAGAAGACGTTTCTCCTGGCAACATTTTCAAACAAACTGTACTTTTTCAGTCTTCTTCTAATTGTGCTGTCATGGACTTTAACGTTTAACATGCTCAGTGAGGTGTGTAGGGTCTAAGATGTAGCTCTTGTTTTGCTTTTTTTATTTCTCTGAGCATTGCACGCTCTGATCTGGGGGTGAATGTGCTTGGAGATTGGCAGCTGGGACATTGAAATCATTAACAAAACATATTCTTGAGAAGATTGACCTAACACACAGCTGAATGCTCCAGACCAGTAAACTGCCAAAACTTCTGCTTTTGTAGAGGACTGCACACATGCTGATGATCAGTTAATCAAGAGCTCATGAAGATTTGCAACACCTGGATGCAACTTACCCTCAACAATCCTGTCGGATTTAGTACTGACCACTTTTTTAAGAGGGAGCATTAACTTTAAACCAAATATAAAAAACAGTGCTTTTATGTGTGTATGAGAGTGTGTGCTTGATCTGAAGGGGGGGAAAAAAGCAGAATTGTATGCAACATCTGAGAAGCACAAAGACCTCAAATAAACCATTTAACTGTGATAAAGTGAGCCACGGCTCTCAAACACAACACAAGGCCTGAACAAATGTTAGTGTGTAAAAAGAAATATTTATGTGTTTGCATGCATGTACAGTACGCATGCACGAGTGTCTATGTCCTTTACAGAATGTAATCAGAAGCAAAGAGCTTGGAAGGTCATCCTGCTGAGTGCATTAAGTTCTAGGTTGTGCATTTGCAGCTCTGCCTTTCATTAGGGCTTTCACCACGGTATAGTTGTGTTTCATTGTGTTTTTCCTGCTTGAATTTTTGCCACTGTTAACCTTGACTTATTTGGCATCCTTTAACCAATACTGGATGTATGTTCGGCTCATCATCTCATTTTTGGGCAAGTCTAAACCTCCTGGCAGAGGCAACCAGGGGTTAGGTTCAAATATTCTAATTTAATTTCACCAAAGTCCCTGGACCACCATTACCCAAATGGTGCACCAATGCATCAGTGATCAATTATCTTCAGATTTTACAATAGCCATTAAGGGCTTTCCTCTGCCATCCATCCATCCATCTATCTATCTAATTTCCAAAGATGCTGGAAGATTTTAATGATGATGAAATATTTACATTCAATAACTACAAGGAACCATCTATGAAAATAAATACATTGTTAGTTCATTTTTTCAGTTGCAATTACATTATGTATGTAATTTATTACCATATTTTTGTTGGTTAAAAAGGGCAACCATTGGTAACTTGTTTTTATTACAGTTGTACAGTGCTTTCTTCAGTAAACATTTGAAACTAAGAGGGAGCTGTTAGTTAACGTTATCTGTCTGACTAGGATCACTCACTAGCAATGACAGAATAGTTGTAGATTGTAACGTGCATGGAATAATGGACTTATAATGAAAAAATAAAATACTATCCAATTCTTTTGTAAATAACTGCATCATGGCTGCCCTGATTTCCAGAGATGCATCAGTCCTAGAAAAACCCATATCAGTCATCCTGTAGTACTGTACATACTATAATATACCATAGTATCACCATGGTCTTTATAGAGTACGAGGGTAGGTACTGTGGCACTTCAGTGGGTACCGTGGTAGTACAAAGGTATGTACCACAATACTTTGGTGAATACCACGGTACTTATTGGGTACCACGTTGGCTACCAAAGTACAGCAGGTATCTAATACAGTATGTTTGTACATAGTACCATATTAGATATGTTGGTACATACTATTGCTATGGTAAAGTACAGAAGGTACTATATTAAATGCATTTATTTCTTTTTGTTCTTTTTTTTTTTTATTTACTCTAGCGACCTTATGCCATTTTAAATCCTCCAGATTAAAATACATGACGTATTTATGTAAACAATGCTTCTCACTTAACAGCCATGAATAGTACAACTTGTGAAAGCTGCATATCTTAGTTCTCTTTAACCGGAGTCGTCGGATCAGGTTCAGCTCCACCTCCTGGACTTTTGATTCTCTAAAACCAACAACAAGCGCTGTTTTGCTGCTTGCACTGGAGATAAAGAGAAGAGAGCCAAGGCTAGTGTTAAATTAACATCGTCAGTGTGATTTAGTGTTCCAGGAGGGGTGTGTGAAAACACAATCAGCTACACTGATCGATAACGAGAGCTCACTTCCAATACGACAGAGTGCTTTTTTGACTTTACGGATTTTGGCACATGGGCCCAAATCCACGCGGCTCGTTTTTATCCTACGGTGCAGTTTCACCCGGAGCGCTGATGCTGACAGTGATGTATGGGCTGAATCACCCCTATTGACCAAGCCATTATAAACCATAATTCCGTTTAATAAGCACGACTCATAACTGGTGAGATGAATATGAAGCCTGAGCGTGCTGTCACTTTGGAAGATAATTATAGAGTCCTGAATAATAATGTGAAGCTATTTAGTTAATCGCAAATGCTCGCTCTTTGTCCCCTGGGGAGAAGCGGCTAGCGCGCTGCTGAGTGCTAGCATCTGTACTAGGTTTTATAACTTGAGTCAAAGGATTCTGTGTGTGTGCGCGTGTAAGTTTGAAAGAGAGAGTGCTAGCCCTGGCAGATATACCTGCTTGCCTCAGCTCTTTCAAGCGTTAGTGCTTTTAGCATTAGCTCACAGTCAAAAAGAGCAGCGCTCAGAACACACAAAAAAGTTGGAAGAGGTACAAACCATTTCTCACTTTAATGAGACATGTCACTTATTTACCGAAAGAAAGCAGGCCTAGTTGAGCTGAGCTGAACATCAGAAAGTAAATTTTTTCTTTCCTTAAGATCCGACCTCATATTAAAGACGTAATGGAGTTTATGCTAATCGTTAATAATGTTCACTTAGAACGGGACCGGCGACAACCGGATAATCAGAGTTTAGCGGCGAAGAAAAACTATGTTTTTTGAACTATTTAAAAAAAAAAAAAGTCCACCTGCGAGGATGTTCAAGGACAGAAGACGAGGATGAAGGGATGAAGGGATGGACCAGATGGACCGAGGGAGAAGGTTGAGCGATTACACACAGGAGAGAAAAGAGAGAAACAGATGGAGAGGAAGACAGGATGGATTGAGAGGAATAGAAGGGAAGATTGAGAGGAAGACAGGAGAGATTAATGCTTGGGCGAGACACGGAGGTGTCCCTGGGCATCCGAAGAGCTGCTAATTGAAGCCGTCTCTCATGACGATTGAAATCCAAACTTCTATAGCATACAAAAAAAAAAAAAAACACACACACACAGAGCTTGGTAGTAGTGTACAACTGTACGCTGTGTATCAGCCTCAGCATATGCTATGCAATGTCACAACATTTATTTCCATCCAGAGTCGCATTGATTTCTCTCAAAGATCTTGTATTGATGATAGGAGAGTCGGACCATGTCGTAAAGCCTTTTCCAGCACATCCCAAAAATTCTCAAAGGGGTTAAGGTGTGGACTCTGTGGTGGCCAAGTCCAAGTGTGAAAACGATATCTCATGCTCCCTGAACCACTTGTTCACAATTTGAGCCTTGTCATCTTGGAATATGGCCGGGACATCCAAATCCATTGATGGAAAATCCTGGTCCTTCAGTATATTCAGGTCCTCATTGTTTGGTTACATAACCTTTTTGAACCTAGACCTGACCAACAGAAGCATTAACACTGTCCCCACAGGCTTGTACTGTACATTAGTTACTAGGCATGATGGGTGCATCACTTTATCTGCTTCTCGTCTTACCCTGATGCGAAGTGGTTTTCTTTTCTACAAGTGCAGCTGTTTAGTCCCAATCCCTTGAGATTTCTTTGCATTGTACTTTCACTATTAAACATAGCCTTAAGTTACCAAAAAAACACCAAACCTTTAAGTGATTTCCGATTAACCACATTTCTTCCTTGAAGGTGATGGGACACCACTAACTTTCCAGGTTTTAATAATGCAGTTCTTAACTCAAATTTACTAGTTTCAGCAATCTCTTTAGTCTTTGCTTGATGCAGGACAATACCTTGATGCTTTTTTGCCACGACCACAAGATATGACTTCTGACAAGCTTGTTTAAGAAATAAGAAGCATCTCACTGCATCAGTTAGGGTTAAAAAACTTGTTGGCTGAACCATAATAATCACTGCAGTATTTATCCATTGGAAGGCTCTTACCAATTTGCTTGGTCAAATCCCGGTGGTCACTTACACACACAACCAGGTCACTGGGGTAACTTGAATATACTTGATTATACTGAATATACTTGAATATACTGCATTTGTCTGCAGTATGGAAATGACATGGTATCAGTGGAACCACAATGAAGTGAAGATGAAAACATTGATCCTGTATGAAGTGGAAGCCAGGAAGTCAAGTCGAGCATCCAGGAAAAATCCTGACGCAATAATGATGTTACAAGTGGAGCAACTGGCAGAATATGTGCTTCGGATTTTGATCCCAAGCAGCTCCACAGATTAGTCGTAATGAAGGTCTATGAAGAGCTGCTGTCAAAAACCAGGACTCCGTTTGACCTCATGGAGGCCTTTAATCCTGGAGACGAGTGCATTCTTAGCTTACTCCTTCCTGAAGGCAGTGGAGGTGGATCTGAATTTGTGTGAGTCGTGTCTGTTTTTGTTCACCAGACTCGGACACGTCTCGATGACGAGAGTGAAAGCGACAGCAATGATACAGATTCTGAGCAGATTCTGTCTCGAACAGCCCAAGCATGGCCATTTCACTGCTGCCGAAACAGCTGGCTAACGGTCCTTCACACACGCTTCCTCCTGGCGTGTCACCTCAGGAGCTCATGAGCAAAATTCTGACTTTGTGCACTGAGCGTTTGAGTCAATCCAGATGGAGGAATTTTTGTCAGAAGGGTTTTGTTGCTCTGTGTGTACAAGATAGTGTGGAAAGGTTATTCTGCACTGTGTATGCTTTCGAGGATGACGACTTTGATGGTGACATTTCCACTCTTCTGATCAGGAAGTGGGAGATTTTCAAAAATCATCTTTCTGGAGAGGAAGAAAAGGAAACCACGCTATCCCAACTATCCCGTTTCAGCATCACAAAGATTAGAAAAGGTAAGCTGCTTTAGTAATTTTACGTGCTAATTAATTTTAAATGCAGTGGTGGATGAGGAATAAAAGCGTGATCTGTATTGTCTGCTCGTGCACCGTAACCTGCTTGTGCATTTCTAATAATCTATTTACAGTAATATGAACAGAAATCAAAGAAGAGCAACGTCAGGGATCAGGACACAGTGATATCAAATGCACTCGAAAGTAAGCCTTTACATGAACCACAATCGATGAATAAACCTCAAATGTTCCTTTATACTGAACACATTCTTATAGCCACCTTGTTTTAGGTCTTTCCAGGGAATTGGAAAAAAATCACAGAGAAGGAGAAATACAACCGTCATTATTAAGTAGATCCCCTCTGCTCGATAAAATATCTCTCTGGATTAAATAAAAGAAGTTGCCAGATGCACCAAAAGTGCGTAAGTAAATATTACAAAATGTGTTTGATAAGTCATATATGATATTTAGTACTTTATAGAGATTTCGGGAAACTAATGTACCGGTAATTAAATGTTAAA
>JAOVVA010000034.1:3955501-3965814 GCA_028565275.1 Leiocassis micropogon
ATATTATGCCTTCAATTATAAAGCAGAATTTGTCGAAGTAGAAATTTGTCTGGCTAGAGCTTAAGTCCAACAAAGCTTCAGGCTACAAGTGCAAACAGAGCAAGCAAGGGCATGACCAAGCTTCTGATTTCATTCTCAATTTCTGTTTTAGTTGTTCATTTTGACACGTCCACTTGAAGCTCTGAAAGAGTGAAGGCAAATGGACATTTCACGCAGAATTGACCGCAGGAGTGAATACTTACAAATATTGTTTTGTTTGTTAGCTTCTTCAATGTCTTGCAATTGAAGCCGATCTCCCAGCCGAGTTACTGTAATGTGCAAGCCATGTTTGTGGATGATTGCGTGTACAGTTCGCACAGACAGATGCCTCTCTTCCTCAAGTTGGCGACAAGTTATCTGTCGATTTTTCAATGATCAAGTGTTTTTACTTAAGGTTCATGCAAACAACTGCAGTGGGCTCCGAGGCACCTCGGCCTGGCTCATCATTTCCAGACGTACAGCCTCCTTTAAAGGCTAATGCTAAGAGGCTCATCTCGTTAATGTGCTTGAAGCTTTCTGAAAATGTCAGTTTTACAACATCATTCAAATTGCATCACAAGTAGTGGTTTGGCTTGATACCCAATATTTAAGTATATTATTATAGTCTGCATAGCTTTTTATATACAATATATAATTTAGTTTGTATAGGGGGCGTTCAAGTCATACCAGGACTTGTGATTCTTGAGAACCGTTGGATAACTTGTCGAAAACATGCCTAAAAGACGCATCTGTCTGCGGGAACTGTACACACAATCATTCACCAACACCACTTGCATGATACATGGTCGTGGTAGCTTAGTGTGTTATAGCTCTGAATTACTGATCAGAGGTTCGAGTCCAAGCTCCGCCAGATTGCCGCTGTTGGGTCCTTGAGCAAGGCCTGTCTGCTCCAGGGGTGCGGTATTATGGCTGACCCTGTGCTCTGGAATATGCAAAGTGTGTGTGTGGTTTGCATACTGGTATAGAATTTACATTTAGGCGGAACCTCATCCAGAGCAACTTACATTTTTACGTCATTATACATTTGAAGGTTAAGGGCCTTGCTCAAGGGCCCAACAGGGACAACTTGATGGTCGTGGGATTTGAACCTGGGACCCTCTGAACTGTAGTTCAACACCTTAACCACTGCCCCAATTTAGAATGAAAAAATAAGTAAGCAGTTTCTATTTGTATAAGCACCCTCTAATTTGTTTATTGGTTGATTGATTAATTGTAAAAGTCCATTGTTCCTGTTGCTAAGTCTGTATCTCTGTGGTTGAACATGCAAACAATTTCCAGTTATAAAGCCACCAGCAGGTCCTCCTGCTAAAAAAAAAAATTCTGCAGACTGAAAAATCAAGGGGCGTTCAACCTGATTAGCAGTCACCGGCAGTCCCACTACGCTGGTGTATCGTTTTTAATATCCGACTGCAAATACCGAATCCCATTTTCCATCCTGCTGACAGCAAGCAGCCGTTTAGTGCCTAATCTGAGAAGCGGCTAAAAGTAATCAAAGCAATGATTGAATAATTATCTCAAGTGCAATTAATTAAACATGCCAATGAACTCATCTTGAACATCTGTCCTGGTTGCAGCTCTTAATCGCTCGTGAGAATAGCGGACGCAAACGGGTGAAGCAGATTGCGCGCAATCATCTCCGTAACTGCCATTGTTTACCAACAATAATTAATATCACGTCATGTATAACTAAGCTGCGTAGCCCGGTAATGGTCGTGCGGAAATAAGCGGCTTTTGTGCGCACGCTCTCAGGAGCGGCTGCGAACTGGATAGAGGTCAGACTGGCATTCAGCGTCAGACAGCTGCTGCTGCGAGACTCGATTTGGGTTCTTTTTCTTTTTATCCATCATCTTTTTTTTTTTTTTAGAAGAGATATTGCTTAGTGCTGGTGGGATGCTTGTTTACACAGACAGGTTGGCCTGGGGCATTTTGTAAAAGACCCACGAGTGCAATTATGAAGTCAACATTAGTCACAATCACGATCATACACCTTGTTTGTCTGAGACACGGACACACACTTTTTATCTCGTTGGAGCGACCGCATCAGCCATCCTTCCGGTACATTGATTAATATTTATCTTTCATTTTCTCTCCAGAAAAATGCAAAGAGAAAAACGCTTAGAGGTTAGCACTGTTGCCTTGCACCTCCAGGGTCCGGGTTCGATTCCTGCCTTGGGGTCTGTGTGCATGGAGTTTGCATGTCCTCACCCTGCTTGGTGGGTTTCCTTTGGGTACTCCGGTCTCCTCCAACAGTCCAAAGACATGCAGATTTGGCTAATTGGTGTTCCCCTAGTGTGTACCCTAAGTCATCTGGGATAGGCTCCAGGCTCCTCACTGTATACAGGACAAAGCAATATAGACAACGAGAGAGCTCTGAACCAACGGCAAACTGTAACCGAAAGTAATGACTCCGCCCCCATGCACAGCGCACAGCGTCTTAATAAGAAACAAAATCATACGCAATAACCTTCTCACTCACTCACTCAGCCGAGCACCTACGGGAGATTTTTTTCGACAGCACTCTTTATCACCGTCATCAAAACACAGACTGAGGGAATGAATATCTTTCAAAAGGAGGCGTGTGCCAGAGCTGTTCTGGAAGCTAGTGACGGTCTGAACCTTCGCTAAGTCGCAAAGCGTATGTACAGTAGCTTCCTTTAATATCGCCTTATGGTGGTTTGATTCTCATCTCTGAGGAAAAAAGAAAAAGGATTGCGCTGACATAAAAAAATGAAGAGCGAGACAAAAGAAAGAGAGAAACGAGAAGAGCGTGTTAAGCGCCGCCACAGCTGATCGGCTCTTGAAGTAATTGGCCCCTTTTTGCCTGTAAAATTGGGACGTGCAGGGGGTATTAATAACTGATCCGAACTCCTGTCTCTAAAGAAAAAAAAAAAGGAGAGGGCTGCAATTACATGTCTGTGCATGGGCAAGTACATAACGTAAGGGGGTGTAAGGTTGCAGCGGGCTTTTAAAAGATCGCTCCGATATTGAAGATCTGCACGGTTAATGTCTGTCTGATGACAACCGATACGTGACTAATGACAGGGCTCAGGATGCTTTCAAATGCTTTCCAGTGTCTCGTATCAAGTCTGTAGGAGCGGTACGATCAACTAGACATGTCATTTTCGATACGCATTAAAGATTGGAAGAATGTGAAAAGCTCTCTTAGGCTTTGAATATCATCCATACAGCATTTTTTTTTTATATCAACATCTTTATTTAATTGCTTATTATTATTTTTTCATTATATATTTTCACACAAGTCTCCACAATGTGTCTTTTCATATTCCAGCTGAAAGATTTGGCTATGCTGTTTTAAATAATCTGCCTTTTTGGTGACGTGGCTTAGTGGTTAGCACTGTCGCCTCAGACCTTCATGGTCAGGGTTCGATTCCCGCCTCGGGGTCTGTGTGCATGGAGTTTGCATGTTTGCTTGGTGGTTTTCCTCCCACAATCCAAAGTCATCCAGTCTAGATTAATTGGCGTTCCCAAATTGCCCATGTGTGTGTGCCCTGTGATGAATTGGCACCCCATCCAGGGTGTACCCCGCCCTCCTGGGATAGGCTCCAGCCCCTCCCACCGTAGGAGTGGTATAGACAATGAGTGAGTGATTGAGTGAACCCTTTGATGATTTTCTAGCCAATCAGAATGCAGAAACAGGAAATGGGTAGGAAAAAATGACCCCTTTTTAACCCTCTCATGTTCAGGACATTTTAAGGGATTACCTACTTGTTTTTGTGGCTTTTCCAATGGTTATTCTGACAAACAAATCAAATCGGGGAAAAAACCCAACAATTTTTCAGAAGCAGTCATCTTCGATGTTTAGCAAAATAAGTTAAAACATCTACTAGTACAGTAATGTAGGCATTGCCGGTTACCTGATTTTGTAATTGTTAAAAGGGCAAAATTAAGGATAACACACTTACAGATCTTGTCTGCTTTGCAACAATGGCAATTGTTAAAAGTTCTATACAAATAAATAAATTGAATTGGATTACCCAGTGGATCAGTCATTACTAAAAGCAATGGTTAACATTCATTATTACTCATTTACTTACCTTACCTGTATTTGTTAGGGGTGTTCAAGTCAAATTTCTCGTGATTGATGGCATAAAACCGATTGACATTTACAGAGGACTTTAAATACAGTACGGTGATGAGACCCTCAGCTGCAGTGAAACATTTGAACTGTGCAAACATTTTAAAGAATGCCATACGTCCATGAATGACAATCCAGGCGAAGGTGGCTCGAAGCCCACTGCAGTCGTTACTGTAAACATTCAGGAAGTGGAACGCCTGATCATGATGGATAACTCAGAGCTCGACAGCTTATGGAAGAGTCTCATCCGTCTGTTGGAACTGTACACACAATCATTCACCAACACCACTTGTTACAGGAACTCAGCTGGAGGTTATTGCCTCCATACGGGATTGACCTTGCTCTAAGCCGTTTCCACATGTTTGGGTCATTAATTAAAGGAGTTCCTGGGAGGCCAGGGTTTAAGAAGTGTAATCATGGCTCCAACATATTGAACTGTTCAGCCTTTATTCGTCACACATACATTATTGCACAGTGAAATTCTTTATTCCTCGCATATCCCAGCTTCTTGGTAGTAGGCAGGGGTCAGAGCACAGGGTCAGTCATTTTACTGCACCCCTGGAGCAGACCGGTTTAAGGGCCTTGCTCAAGGGCCCAACAGCGACAACCTGGCGAAGCTGGGACTCGAACCGCAGATCGTCCGATCCGTAACTTAGAGCCTTAACACACTGAGCCACCACTGCCCCGATATAAATGGTATAGTATAGTACAAGTATATATAAGTATAGAAGAGGAAATGACCTAAGTGCTATTTCTGGGTCAAAAAGTAAATAATAAAAACAACAACAGCAAAAAGATGACTCCTACAGTATATGATTAGAAATCATATTGGAACAAACCACAATCTTCAGTGTTCTGAATGTAAACGTTGACTTCCTGTCGAACAGGAACTCATTTCAAGTGCTGGCGCTTACGATTCTCTTAAACTAATCTGTGTAAACCCAAATTCCTTAATACGTACTTTAAGTCATCACATGTAGTCATCACCACCGCATTAAAACGGAAAACGTGTCCCAAACGACCAGTTCCTTTCTGTGTCTTGTATTTCCCACTGCGCGGCAAAGCACAAGTTACGACTCGCATCCCTACCAAGAGCCGCGGACCATGAAATTAGCTTAAGCGGCAAAAAAAAAAAAAGAGGAAAAAGAAGAAAAGAAGAGAGGAGAAGAGAGGACGTCTCAATAAGCCTTGCTACTGGGCGAGTCGGAGCTACGTATATATGTTGCAGGAGGAAAACGAAACCATACAGCTAGCAAATTTATAGCATATGCAACAAAATGATGAGTTTTAGGAAGCTAATTATTTTATTTTGATGTAGGGACGTGTGTCCTGATTCATTTCTGCTTGAATATCGCTTTAATAATTGCTTCGTATGTAGGACACAGATTTAATAGAAGACAAGCTCGAGGGCAATCACGGCACCCATTGTCTTTTTCGCTAAGCATATTAATACCTCCGCGAACGGCCTTGAGTGATGTGGAGGTAAACAAACGGCTCAGGCTTCTGGAAGCTTCTATTGTGTCTCCGGTACACGCCGGCCTTGATTGTTCGAGCGATTAGCATTTTAATAATCAGAGAATGCATAGAGAATTAACGAGTCGCGGCCTTCTGGAGAGACAAAAGATGAGAAACGTTGTGACACAATCAGGAAAAGGTGCCGCGCGGTCGATTCTGAGGTCCTTTCCTTAAATCATTCTTTTTGTCTTTTCTTTTTTTTTCCTTTTCTTTTTTTTCCTTTAGTTAATAAACTCTCTTAGTTTCCTTCATCATATCTGTCAGTCTTCACCATCATCATCATCATCAGGAGGGTTTTCACACTTTTGCATTCCCGATGTACAGTATTACAACACATAACATGTCCACGTTTTCAAATTAGTTGACTATTATTTCCTGCAAAAAAATCAGAGACGCTGGTGGAATAAAAGGTGCAGGTTTGGAGCTGCGCGTCCGTTTGGCTGCTTATGATGAATAGCGCCGATTGCGATGCTGAAAGCTGCAGGAGGTGTATGAAAGAGCTGATTAATGGGCCCTGGCTCCTGAATTATGACTAATGCAAACAATTCAGAGCAAGGGCAGGCACCGGGTGAAAAAGGAAAAGGAAAAAAAAAGTCTTTTTTTTTTTTTAACAAAAGGTAATTTTTGTCCAAACAGGAGGGAAGGTAAAACAGCTGGTGCGTTACTGTGGTGAGAGATTCGTTGACATTTAAATCGAAGCCGTGCCGTTTTTTTTTGCCCAAGGACACACTCCGTGATTGGTCGGCGTGAAACGATAAATAGATCGACAAGACCCGATGAGCAGATCAATTATTTCTATTTCACCCAAGGTCACATTTTGGTTACTTTAATGTATTAAATTTATTAAATAACTAACTAATTAAATAATTAATTTACACAATTTACCACAATAGTAGCACTCAACTGAAAGAGCTGCTGTTTTTTCCCCTCTTAATTGATGCATTAAATCACAAACCCTCACCCTGATATGATTAAAGTTTCTCACTGAACTAATTAACAAAGTGACTTAATTAACTCCTTTCGAATTCATCCTCCACTTGCGTTTATATTTAGCGCTTACAAAAATGAAACAGATCAGATTTTTCGATTTAACCAATTATGCGGACGTGTGATCTAATTTGCGCGATTTAACGTTCGTATCTTCAAAAGTTCGTAACGCGAATGCATTTACTGTATTAGGGATGAGAATCACCAGGGATCATATCAATACGATATTATCCTACACTGATATCATCGTACCGATTCGATTTGAACTGCGATAAGTCTATAAGTATTACAATTTTATAAATATCCAGATTTTTAAGGCTTATGTTACAATTCTAAATGAACTAATCCACTCCAACCACGCAGGATGCTGTGATGTCAATGTCTGAATACTTTAGAGCACCACATTTAGGACCTTAAAGGAACTGCATCATTTTACCACTTCAAATGCAAACCTACATAAATTTAAAAAAATTATAATCACTACATTTATCAAATACAAGGAAACTATTTCTTTCCTTAAACAGGTAATTGATTTCAATATCTAGCAAAGTTTAGCACATCATCATGCATCCCCCTTTTAAAATAGCAAATCCGTTACACTTTAGGTGTTAAATCTGTTTAGTCCTTTAGAGCAAATCGGTAAGGTCAAAGGTTAAAGTCGTTCCGCTCTAGGTATTGTCAGGATCGTGACTCACAGAAACTATTGTAATAATGGTGAGCTTGACCTCACATCATAGTTTAATCCCACTAGCGTTAGCATAAAACATAACCTAATCTAATAAAAAAGCCTTGAGTGAATTAACGTCAGCCTGTAAAGTCATTAATCTAGCCTTTAATGTTCCACTCCAGGCCATGCAATTACAAACTATGCTATAAAAAAAAGATAAAAAAAAGAGTTGGAAAATTAATTCAACATTTCTTCAAAGAAAATAAATAAATAAATACATACATAAAAGCCGGAAACAACTAAACCATCATACAATACATTAATTGTCTTATTTTAAGCCCGTCATGGAACGCGGTGTAACTACTCGATCTAATCATTTAATTTCTAATTAATTCCTTTATCTATTTAATATTGTTTTTAAATTAATTATAATAGTATACAATAATATTCTCGATATATATTATGTCGATATATTAATATTATGTCGATAATTATAGACATGTTACAACCCTGACAATGACATTTTTTCTAGTTGTGTAGCCTTTATTATAGGACGTTTGAGATTTATAAACACAACAAGCTTATGCACAGTATAATGATTTTAGCTTTTTTTATTTTTCTGAAAATAAAAACACAAAAGACACCTGGATATGAATGTTCCCTAACCAGCTGGAAATCAGGAATTAACCCAGCAGGATTTTTTTTTTTTCGGTTTTCTGTGAATTTGTCATAAGTTATGGACAAACGTTTGTATTACAGTAGAAAATAAAACATCACAACACTACAGTATGAGATACACACACCGTGTGTGGGAAGCTGTTGGGTCTTTGCTGATCTCCAATCAAAACTCTTAATCCTGGTAGAAACTTAAGGGAGCATGGATAAATGGGGTCGGATGTTGTGTGAACGGCATAAATCAGTATAAATGCTCCAAATAAAGGTTATAATTTAGTTGTTTTGAGGTTGTATTTGGGTCATACATTCAACACTATCGCGTCTAAACAACACCATGCCTTGATGGTGAACATCATCACAGTGTCATTATAACTTTATTACAACGCTCATCCAGCGTTAGGATTCCTGCTGATAAGATTCTGTAATGAATTATCTTTATTAACTAAACAAATGCCTTGACATTTATGCAATAAATCAAATGTGTCTGAGCAGAGGAATGAATGTTTTATACCACAGCATGACATCATGTCTTATTCCTTTTAAACGCCTGGTTAAACACTATATGAATAATACATAGTAGCATCACTGTACAACCTTCTTTAAATATTGAAAACAATTTTTTTTGTTATTGACAAGTGATAATGAATGTAAGGCAGTGGTAATGAATTAATTAGTGTGATTAGTTTTTCATCTGGAACATCGGATGAAAGACCACTATCAGACAGTGCTATATATCCAGTCTAAGAAAAAATGATTTTAATTTAATATAAAAAAAATATTTGCTTCCAGTTAATATAATTCCAGGTAATACCCATTCCTTTAAGAAAGCTTTTGAAAGGACATTAAGGATCAATATAGAGAACTGTATGAATAAAAAGATATTTTCATGAAGTGAATATCTGAAACTGATTCACTCCATTTGTGAAATGTCTCATATCCGCCAGGCTAATGGCTGCACCTTCATAAAAATCACGCCACTTCAGCAGGTCTTTTGAGGTTATTCTAAGAGCCAACCTGCACTAGCCTTCCTCTTCATTCCGTCACTCTGTCTCATCAGTACTGGTGTCTATGGCTTTCACTTTCAATGCCAAAACCTCCCACTTTTGTCTTTTACAATGCAACAGGCCGTGAAGAGACACCTGGAGTTCCAGTTTTCAAAAGATTTTATCAATTAAAAGAAACCCTTACCTGTTTAAAAGGTTCATTCTGCAGTTTACATCTCAGGGTTAAGAACTGAAAGGAAAAAAAAAACATGTCTATTAGCATGGCAAGACAAAGAACATTAAAAAAAATAATAAAACGCACAAAAATAGCAGCATTCACTAACAATTACACATAATTTACCATCAAACTCCAGTATGCATCTTTACACACACTAACATTCGCCATCAAACTCCAGTATACACCCACACACACCAACATTAACCATCAAACTCCAGTATACACCTAGACACACCAACATTCACAATCATATTCACCTACACACACCAACATTAACCATAAAACCCCATCAAAATCCAGTATCCACCTATACACCCCAATATTAATCAACAAACTCCAGTATCCACCTACACACCCCAATATTAATCATCAAACTCCAGTTTCCACCTACACACCCCAACATTAACCATTAAACTCTGGTATCCACCTATACACACCAACATTAACCATTAAACTCCGGTATCCACCTATACACACCAACATTAACCATCAAACCCCAGTATCCATCTACACACCCCAATATTAACCAACAATCTCCAGTTTCCACCTACACACCCTAACATTAACCATTAAACTCCAGTATCCACCTACACACACCAACCATTAAACTCCAATATCCAACTAGACACTCACCAACATTAACCATCAAACTCCAGTATACACCTAGACACTCACCAACATTAACCATCAAACTCCAGTATACACCTAGACACACACCAACTTTAACCATCAAACTTCAGTATACACCTAGACACACACCAACTTTAACCATCAAACTCCAGTATACACCTAGACACACACCAACTTTAACCATCAAACTTCAGTATATACCTAGACACACACCAACATTAACCATCAAACTCCAGTATACACCCACACACACCAACATTAACCATCAAACTTCAGTATACACCTAGACACACACCAACATTAACCATCAAACTCCAGTATACACCTAGACACACACCAACTTTAACCATCAAACTCCAATATCCACCTAGACACACACCAACATTAACCATCAAACTTCAGTATACACCTAGACACACACCAACATTAACCATCAAACTTCAGTATACACCTAGACACACACCAACATTAACCATCAAACTT
>JAOVVA010000034.1:3974365-4032109 GCA_028565275.1 Leiocassis micropogon
ATAGATAGATAGATAGATAGATAGATAGATAGATAGATAGAATTAAAACCTTGGAACTGTCAGACTAATTTTCTGAGGTAATGACATCATTTTAATTATGTTATTTAATTAGCTGATAACGTGGCTGCTCTTGAGCAGTGTGTGTGTGTGTGTGTGTGTGTGTGTGTGTATGTGTATGTGTGTGTGTTTACATCACTCACATCTCTCAGGGGTGTATAAAAGCAACACTGTGTTTTTAACCCTGTGAAATCAGGTCAGTGTGTAGAAACACAAGAAATGTTCATGCATTATACACTGTGTCTTGCAAAAGTATTCAACCCCCCCACCCCCCACCTTTTTTAACACTAAAAAAGTGTGTATAAGTATTCACCCCCTTATCCAATACTTTGTAAAGCCATGTTTTGCTGTGATTGCAGCTGAAAGACACTTGGAGTATGTCTCTACTGGCTTATCACACATAGTCACTGGGATTTTGGCCATTCTTTAACACAAAGCTGCTCCAGTTACAGTTCTTGTTAGTTGATAAGCGGTGTTAGAGTATAACATGCCACTAGTCATGCCACACATTTTCACCAGGATTGAGGTCTGGGTTTTGACCCGGGTTTGGGTCAGTGCAACTTGTTTGAAGACTTCCCTTTAAACCACTCCAGTACAGAGCTAGCATTATGTTTAGAGTCGTTATCCTGCTGGAACGTGAATCTCCACGCCAGTCTCAATCCTCTGGCAGAGTGAAACAGATTTGATCTACAAAACGCCCTCAATTTAGTGCCATCCATCATCCCTTTAATCCTGAGCAGTTCTACAGTCCCAAACATTCTTCTAATTTTCCCTTCCATAAAGCACGGCTCTGTGGAGTGTACAGCTTCGAACGCTCCTCTGGACAGATGGCACTGATGTGGATCTTAGCAGCATAAACTCCTCCTTGCCCAGTGAGTGAGATTTAAATGTTGATCTTCTCCTGTCAGGTTTGTAATGGTGGCGTTTTCTTTCCATATGGTTCTAATGGATGTAATGGTGCTCTGTGGGATGTTTAAAGTTAGGGATGTCTCTTTTTAAACCCAACCCTAATTTGTCTTATTCTACTTCTACAAAACTTTGTCTTCGCCCTGTGTGGACTTCATGGCCACGGACCTGTGGCTTCAGAGCATTTATACTAACATCATGTGAGGATTATGTGATTTCTGAAGATAATTGTGAGGAGCAAGTCTTATGAATACATATGCACTCACAATTTTATAAATTCTTTTTTATTCCCCTTTTTACACTTTGGAATGTTTAAAAAAAAAAAAAGTTTAAACTAGATGTCTTAATAATAAAAATAATGAGACGTCTATTCGATTATTCTTCCTGAATGACTAAATAATACATAAAATCACTAAATAAAAAAATAAATAAACAATGAAACACAAGTGTGCAAACTGAATAAAATACAACTAAAAATTTAATTAATTAGATAGATAGATAGATAGATAGATAGAGCTAAACAATTACAGCTAAACAAGCAACAAATAAACAAATAAAATGAATGAACGAATACATTTTTACCCAAAAATAAAAATCTGACTTCTCTGTTCGTTCGAATGATAGATAGAACTAAACAATTACAAAACAAACAAAACAAAAATAAATAAATGCATAAATAAATAAATAAATGCATAAATAAATAAATGCATAAATAAACAAATGCATAAATAAATAAATAAATAAATAACTGAATGGATTTTTTTTACCCAATTTTTTTTTCAGCTTGATAGATAGATAGATAGATAGATAGATAGATAGATAGATAGATAGATAGAACTAAACAATTACAAAGCAAACAATCCAACAAATGAATGAATAAATAAATAAATAAATAAATAGATTTTTACCCAAATGCTTTTCAGATAGATAGATAGAACTAAACAATTACAAAACTAACAAACATGAAAAAAGGTCAATAGATAGATAGATAGATATAAACAATTGCACCTAAACAAACTAAGCATTTATTCCATAAATACAGTGAATAAATAAATAAATAAATACTTTTTTTTTTACGCAGAAATTAAAATCTGACATCTCAGCTTGGTCATCCATCAATCAATTCATTTGCATATCTTCCACTCAATCATGTGTTTTTCCTAATAAGCTGACATATGCAAAATATTACTACTACTACTAGTACTACTAATAGTAATAATAATAGTAATGAATCATTGTACTTTTATTTTTATCTGACAAATAAAGGCTTTCTTTTCTTTTTTAATCAGTAAACATGTCGTATGTGATGCTCTTTTCCAGATTAAGAGAACCTGAACCCGGCTGGAGAGTTCTTGACTTGCTCTGATGTAAATCAGCGTTTTTGCGCGGTGCTGTTGAACGCCCTAATCAGAATGGATGAAGCGCTCCGGCGGCTCGGCTGATGGATGGAGTTTTGCAGCAGCAGAAGGTCAGAGTGTTGATGAGAACGAGTTACAGATCAGCGCTTTATCAACACCCGGTGCAATGAAACGACTCGGGACCGGAAACCGTTCACACGGCGTCATGATCCTGCTCCACAGTAAACACTTCCTGCATCCTGGACTTCAGTTTGAAGCGATGTGTGAGTCAGAGAGAG
The DNA here is from genome assembly GCA_028565275.1 of Leiocassis micropogon. Taxonomy (NCBI): domain Eukaryota; kingdom Metazoa; phylum Chordata; class Actinopteri; order Siluriformes; family Bagridae; genus Leiocassis; species Leiocassis micropogon. Next base: position 3,976,965 of record JAOVVA010000034.1, read on the forward strand.
TGTGTGGAGTGAAAAACACTTATTCAACAGATACCTACATGATAAAGTGCTTAAAAGCCAGTGGGTTTATATATAATTACAGAGCAATCCGTGTCTTAATTATCGCAACAGATATAATGAGGAATGAAATAACGAGAAAGTACTTCATTGTAATTGTACTGTAGCTGTCTAGACTTGTGCCGGCCTCTCTTTAGACATCGGATTTCATTTCGCGTGTTTGTTCTGCGGAGGCACCATCACCTCGCACCTCCTGGGTCCGGGTTCAATTCCCGCCTCGGGGTCAGTGTGCAGGGAGGTTGCATGTTCTCTCTGTGCTTTGTGGGTTTCCTCCCACAGTCCAAGTACTGTGATTGGCGTTCCCAAATTGCCCCTAGTGTCAGATTGAGTGCGTGTGTGTGTGAGTGAGTGTAGGCTCCAGGCCCCCTGCGACAGGATAAAGTGTGTAAGTGTTTGCTCTGCATTTTGTTTTTCATTTAATACACCAAAAAGTGTACATCATTTACTCTCCCTCTCTCTCTCTTTATTAGAATAGATAATTAGTTTAATTACGATCAGATGTAATGAGCCCTATTCAGCCGTATTGAAGAACGGTTCAAGGTGGCGCAGAGGCGTCGATATTTTTTTCCCCCTTCCTGCTGAGAAATCAATGAGCTCATTCGGAATCAAATGGAGCTTGAAATTCAAAAGCTGGAGAGAAAAACTGGCAATGTTTGGACAAAAAAAAAAAAATGCAACAACATCAACAAAAACAACAAACAGCTTGATTATTGCTGCTGTTTTCTAAGGGGGAGAAAAAAAAAACGTTTTAATATGCACCCGCTACCTGCAAGACACTAATCTGCGTACCGCACGAAAGAGCCGAGTGCTCCGATGGGATTTTGGTGCTTTTAGTACCATTTGGCACTTAAGTGTCAAGTGCTACTGGATGTGAGAAATCCCGAGACACAGCACACCCAGTGTAAACATGGGGAATTACAACGTAAGGTCACTCACCTTGACTTTCTGCTACAAAAAAAGCGTTTAACCCCGGGCGTAATTCCAGGCAAACTGGATAACGCGCAGATAAAGTTTAATGAGCTTTTGGATTAAACCGAAGAGAGCAGATCTTTATCTAAATAAGAGAGTGAATTACAGCAACGTTCACTCACCCATAGTGGAGACTCTTCGGCTGGGGTCACGCTTGTGTCATGGTGACAGTAAACCTTTAGACATGCGCACTTCTTACACTACATCTACCCCCAAGAGGGTGCGAATAGCACTGAGACCACCTAAGAAAAAGAGAGAGAGAGAGAGACAGAGAGCATTCATTTTCAACTCTTAATTAAAGCATGATGTTGAATTAATTAGTTCATTTAGTCCTTTCTGTTAATGAGGTGTCAATAATTGATGAACAGGATACTAATAATAATAATAATAATAATAATAATAATAATAATAACATGATTAGATACTAAGCAACATTTTAAAAGCATTTAGCATAAAATGTTTACATAAATATTGTATATAAGTGTCATTATCAGCTGGCATAAAATTTAGATAATGTAGGACTGGATGCAGGAAATCAAGTTTTACCTTCAGGCATTTGGCAGACGCCCTTATCCAGAGCGACTTACATTTTTTAAAAATATAATTTTACATCTGAGCAGTTGAGGGTTAAGGGCCTTGCTAAAGGGCCCAACAGGGACAACTTGGTGGTCGTAAAGGTTTGAATCTGGGATCTTCCGAACTGTAGTCCAATGCCTTAACTATTAAGACTTTTCCAGTCCAACTGTCAGTTTACACCATAATCCAGACTTCAACCGATCCAAAATGGAATTTAGATCTTACTGTTGGTTTTACTGGCGAGACGTGACCTAGTGGTTAGCACTATTGCCTTGCACCTCCCAGTCTCGGGTTGATCCCCGCCTCTGGGTCTGTGTGCACGTTCTCCTTGTGCTTGGTGGGTTTCCTCTGGGTACTCCGGTTTCCAAAGACATGCAGATCAGGCTAATTGCTATTCCCAAATAGCCTGTATTGTGCGTGCCCTGTGATGAATTGTCACCCTGTCCAGGGTGTACCCCACCTTGTGCCCTAAGTCCCATGGAAAAGGCTCCTGCCCCTCATACAACGATCTCTGCAAGGGAACATGCTGTTCAGGTATGTGATTGCACTTGCATAACAATGAGAACAAGGAACACCATGTAACAGTACAGTAACTAGAAAGCTAAGATGTTCCTCATGGTAACATTCATTCATTCATTCATTCATCTTCGCTACCACTTATCCTGTACAGGGTTGTGGGGGGGCTGGAGTCTATCCCAGGAGACATGGGGCAAGGGGCGGGTACACGGTGGATGGGATGCCAATCCTTCACAGGGCACACTACGGGCAATTTAAGAACACTAATTAGCCTAATCTGTGTGTTATTGGACTGTTAGAGGAAACCGGAGTACACAGAGGAAACCCACCAAGCACAAGGAGAACATGCTAACTCCATGCACACAGACCCGCGGTGGAAATCAAATGGTCGACCCTGGAAGTGACAGTGCTAACCACTAAGACGCCCTGTCACGGCACGCCAGGTCACGCCCACCTGTCAAACCAAGCCATGATCTCCCACGACTCCATTCCATACTCCAGGTCACTGTTTCAATTTTGCTGCCTCATTAACCGGCTTTGGCACACCTGTTACTCATTTCATTCATTCCTCTCCTGTATTTAACTCGCTCACAAATAACCACCTGTTGCCAGATTATTGTGTCTTAATGCCCAATTCTCCAGCCATTTCACCTGTCTTGCTACTTGGATCTCGACTCACGCTTTGTTTTACGGATCACGCTTTTTCCTTCACGTCTTGGATTGTCGTTTGTTGGGATTTCTGGATAACCACCCCGGCTCTCGCATCTCGACCATGAATTCAAACTCTGTTTGTCTTCTCGGCTTTGACCCACGCAAGCTCACCACCACGACTCATCTCCACGAAGCGCGCACAGCACACCTTCTTTGCAACCTGGCTGATGCACGCCTCATCTTCACAAGGCAATCAGCGCATTCAACAACACGCGCTCTGCACTTGGATCCACCACGCCCGCCCGGACCGTAACACACCCATAGTAACATTTCCAAAAGAAAATGAAACAACATTCCAACATGAAGAGAAGCGTCGAAATGAGATATACATGCTGTATGTGGGAAGCTGTTGGGTCCGTCCCGATCTCCTATCTGAATTATAAACCCTGTTAAAAAGTTACAGGAGCATAAAGAAATTCTAACTTTGCAAAATCAACATTGTCCGGACTGAACATCATAACATTACAACTATATTACAATGCTCATCCAGGCTTCCTGCTGGGGAAAGTGATCAGATGGAAAGTGCTGGCATGCTGGAATTCACTTTGCTTTGTCAGGAGCTGCAACTCGAATTAAAATCTCTGACATTAGCTTCAAAAGGGTTTACCAAATCCAGATAACAGCTACAAAAAATAGACTTTCTGAAAAATCTGAAGGCTTTTAAAATTAGGTTAGAGACTGGTTTGCTTTTAGCGGAGGTAGATTCCCAGGGATGTTTTTTTTTTTTTTTGGGAAATACACTAATGCACTCCCATGTAAAATCAACATTGTCCGGACTGGACATCATCGTAACATCATTACAACTATATTACAATGCTCATTTTTTGGAAATACACTAATGCACTCCCATGTAACACCCAATAACTTTTTTTTAAATATCAGCACAGAAAATACATTTTCAATAATTTCAAATATTGATTTTCAAATAATGGAATGAAACCAAAGAGGATATTGTGAGCATATCATGATATTTAAGAAATATCATTGGGTTAGCGTTATTGATCGCGCACTCAGACTTTGAAACCATGCTCTACTTTCCACTCCATCTGCATTTCACATCCATGCAAGTTTTATTAAATATAAAAATAATCACACTCTAGATCGATACTCTCAATCTGAGGTGCTTGATAAAGTTGTAGAAAGAGTTTATCATCTCGCTGTACCCTTTCCTGTTTGCAGTTCACTCTCGTTTTTTAGATCTTCAGGGCTGAGCATAAGCTCTGAACAAACACAGATTACAGCACTGTGGTCCTCTGTGACCTCATAAATTGTTAGCACACACCACACAACAAAATATTGATGTCTTTTAGGGAGCTATAATACATAGTAAATATGTACTGTACACATGAAGTGAGATGTTGCTTTTTCAGTTTCTTTTCTTCCTCGTGTAGTTCTCCTTGCTATTTATTCAGATTTCCGTAAATAACCTTTTTGGGAGGGGGGGGAGGGGGTGGCCAATCCATCTCAGGGCACACACACACTCACCACACACTACAGGCAATTTAGGAACACCAATTAGCCGAATCTGCATATCTTTGGACAGTAAGAGGAAACCGGAGTACCTGGAGGAAACCACCAAGCACGGGGAGAACATGCAAACTCCATGCACACAGACCCAAAGCGGGAATAGAACCCAGAGCACAGCAGGTGCAAGGTGACAGAGCTAACCACTATGCCATCATGCCGCCTATATACAGTGTTCTAACAAGACAATCACATAGTAAAAGCTTCTATTTAAACATAATACTATAGCCATCATGGTGGAGTTATTCTTTAAGAGCTAAAAAAAATCTTTAAATATTAAGTAAAACATAATTTCCATATAGACGTCAAATCATCCCTGGCACTTCTGAGCACTTTAAAAAACCGTTCCTACAGTAGGTCTATATTTAAAAGCTCTCTGATTGCATTTTTTATGCAAATGGTATCATTTATCCATCAAATATGAGATTTGCTCGCCCACAGAGAGTGTTTCAGCGAGACGCTCCAACACTGGGGTTGTGACAGCTCTAACATAATGTTATCAGACCATGGCTCGGGGAGATTCTTAGATTTGTGCCTACTTAGTTAGCACAGCAGAGTCGTCTGCTCTCTAACAGCCAGTGCTTTTCTAACTATACTACAAGAACCATCCGTTTATTATGAATGTCGTATGACATGTGGCAGGAGATCAATGCATTAAATTATTAATTATACAGCAGGCACAGCTTCTGGGCTGTTTAATATTGCCAAAAGTTTTTAAAAATAAGCATCAACCGGTCTTGATACAAGCATCAGCTCTCCAGAAGTCTGTAAGTCTGTTTCCACTATAGCCTTAGACTACTCTACTCGGCTCTCAGCAGTGGATCCTGCCCTGATCAGCCCAGCTTTTCTTTTCACTAAACTTGCAAAGAGTAGTTATGTAAGAACTGCTCATTCTTCTTCAGCCTCAAAATCCTTCTGCTTTTGACGTTTTTTTTTTCACCATTCGGTGTAAACTTTCGAGAGGATATGAAAATCCCAGAAGATTAGCAGTTATTAAAGTACCAATCTGGCACCTAGAACTGTACCGTGGAGATTACTTTTCCTCCCCTGTGTTTGACACTGAAGATTGTAAGTTCTTGACTTGTATCTGTGCGATTTTATGCATTACCCTGCTGCTGTACAATTGTATGAATGACATAAGTGAGTAGGTACTCCTAATAAAGTGGTCGAGTGTATCAAGACATGTTCTGATATACAGCACGAGACGCATAGTAATAAAAAAATGCAAAAAAAATCCAAAGCTTCATATTTAACAGTCTGTCTGTTTGTCAGTCAACCTGTCATGGATTATTGAATGCAAATGGGAGCTGGGCCGGGACTTGGCATTGGAGAAGGGCTGGAAATTATTGCTGGCTCTCGGACGAAGTGTCTGCTACATTGGCTTCTAAAAAGAGCCTGATTGGACAAGACATGGGTTTGTGGTGTTGGAGAAGGGTATGATTCAGAGAAGGGCCTGGCTTGGACAGGGGTCGGTAGACCACCTGGTTTGACGTCCACACAGAAGGACTTGAGTTTGCCAAGTTGGCTGCTGCAAAGAAGGAAGGTCTCCAGGTTGACATCCCCAAGAACCTGTGCTGGAAATGGCGCTGTAGTGATAGTAAACCACCTGACTGATCTTTACATTGCACTGTAAAGGAAGTGAATACGTTGAGATACACTGTGCAATAAGCGGTTTTGTGGAGATCGCCATGTTGACCTCCACAGGGTGCTGTGCTGTTCATGAAGTATGGCTGTGGAGTTCACCGTGTTGACCTCTACAGAAAGCTGACCTTAAAGCACCCCTCACCCCCAAAATGGGTAGCTTGGGTAGAACTTACTTGAGCAGGAAGATAAACTCCACTAGGTTCTCCTGGCTTGAGTCTCCCTGGGCTGGTGCAGGACACCGTAAAACAAATCCTATGCATTTCCTCTGGCCTTAGATCTATGAGGCTCATTCAGTAGAACCAATACTGTTGCAGAAATCCAACAGCAGGGAACCTGACTCCATAATACCGGGCTTATACCATTTGTTAAGGAAAGCAGAGGGTGTTGATGCTCTCCCTAGGCTTTACAGCTACATCTATAAATGTGGCATGGATTTATTAATCATATTGAACCAATTAAACAAATCATAAACAAAACAAAAGTAATATAGCACAGGACTAGGACAGGACTAGGACCTATGATTTTGATTTTCAGCATTAGACTTAATGCTAGAAAAAAAAAGTGAATACAAAATAAATTAAAGTTTATCATTGTGATAAAGACGCATTGTTGTGCCATATGTTTAAATAGAGTTCTGAAATATTAATGACATGATCATAAGCCTCACTGATCTGTATTTAATTTACGGTTAAAACGCATTTCCAATGATTCCAGCTTTTGCCGAGCTTAAACTTCAAAGCCCAACGTAAATCGAGTCTGTTGTTAAGAGAAAAGAAGAATCATTCACCGCCTCATAACAACACATGAATAGATTAGAATATGATTTGCATAAATTGGACTTATATTCGTGACTGGAGCTCTTTGATCGAAAGACAAGCGCTGTGTTAATGCGCTAGCTAGCTTTCCAAGCTCCTGCTATTTCTAATAAACAAGTCGAGCTCTGAGAGAGAGAGAGAGCTAATAAATCGTGTGCGAGTTCAAGCACGAATAAATTTCTTTTAAGATAAACATCGGCCCGGACTGATCTGATGGAGCTGTGTGCTCAGGCCTGCACATCGTGGTTTAAGGTCAACATTAAATAACATTTGAAGCAAGTGGTTCAGGTTCTGTCATTTGACATTTGCGTGTAATTTAGTTAAATTAAAAGTCTGTGCTTTGCTGACATTTACTGCCTCGGCAACATGCAATGTTTAATCTTACCGGGTGATGGAGGATGACGTGTCTGAGCTGCTCTGGCCAGAGGAACGAAGAGATAAAACTCCTCCGAATTTTCCTGAAACATGACAAAGACACAAAGAGAAAGAGAGACAGGTTAAGAGTGAGACCACTTGACCAAAACGCCCATATGGACAAATTAGTTCTCAAACCTTTCAAACCCGGTCCTAGATCAGATGCACCAAGCACAGGGAGAACATGGACACAGACCCGACCCCACGGAGGTGCAAGGTGACAGTGCCAACCACTAAGCCACCGGGCCGCCTCCGCTAGCTACACTAAATAAATACAAAAGCTGAATATCGTCCTTATTTTACATGCATTTCATTTCAAGTCCAGAACTGTGCAATATGCAGTACAGTGCTGTACGTGATATGTATTAAACCACTCATCCTTTCTTTATATTAAATTAAATTAAATGTAGATTAAATAAACGAAATGGGAACAAATGTTTTGCTGCGACAGGTTACAAAGTGTTTACAGATACAATAAAAAAATCGGTTGTTTATGCAACATCAGCAGCATCCAACCACTTACGACTAGGTTCAAGTATCATTGGTTTTTTTTTTTACGATACTGATACTGATTAAAAAAAAAAGGCACAAAAATGCTGGATAACATTAAAGAACATTTTTTTTTTAAATATATAAATATAAATTAAAATATTTATATAAATATAAATAATATATTTAGATTATATATCAATATAAGTAAATACAAAACACAACAAATTTACATACTCTTTAACCCAACTACAATCCTTTGTTGTAAGATCCAGCCACGCTTAAGAACGTTTTACGCATTTCAATTTAAGCGTGATTAAGCTTAGCGAGCTAATGCTACCTGCTGCCACCAAAGCCAGTCTAATTACCGCATGCACGCACTGCATTCACGCGGATGCTCTCATTTCCCAAGTTTTAATGCGGAATATAAACACAATATGCACACTCGTGTTACCACAAACATTATTTGGATTTATTCACGTGCATTTTCTCTGTCGTGAAATCATTTCTCACTTGCGGTTTGATTCGGTTCTGATACATACCGGTTATATAGGTACTGGTGCCATATTGGCACCAGGTTTCGGTACCCAAGCCTACTCATGATTCAGCATCATCAGTATACTAATCACTGGCCTAATCATCTGTCATCATCTGCACCTGTTTCTCATTAAATTAGATGGTTTTTTTATGCTTGAATGATTCATACAGTAGGTCACTGTGTGGCTTAACCAACAAAAATAGTCCTTTGAAACTGGTCGGGTACAGAGACTGGACTCAGACCGAGAGACAAAAAGAGAGCAAAAAGTCTTTCAGGAAGCCTGGGGAACAATTCCACATTAAAAATAGACGAAAGTCTGTCTCATTCAAAGCGAAATATGAAGAAATGAGGGGACTTTTGCATAGTCCTGTACAGTATATCTATATCCTACAGGACCCGATTCAAGATGAACGCTCAGTTACGTGAATCGATGGAATAGATCAAACGCCTCACATGTAATCATACCATCTCCGCCAGCGTGAATGCATTGTTAAGCTGTAACGCCGGCTTCTACGCTGGAAAAGTGTTCATTTTCCCCGCACTGTCTGCAGGGAAGTAAATTGATTTGCCGATCGACTGAGCGGACCTGCAGTGACCCCTGCACAAGTCCAGATCCAAACAATCGATGGCGAAGTGTTCCACACAAGCTTACACTAAAGCCACTCACTCCCAGTGTCGAGGAATCGATGTCAGCGAGCGAGCAGTAGATATGGAGATAACACTCCCACAGACTATCAGAACAAAGCAGTCGATGTGAAAGGGCACAGCAGGAAACAGAAGGGAACTGAGCATTATTTCTTATTCATTTATTTTTCTCCAAGTGCCTCATTACCTCCTTATTATCTCTCGGGCTGTATAGTCGGGAATAAGCTTGACTGTTTTGACTTTTTTTTATTCTGAGGAATAATGCAGGACTAATGTTAATGAGGCACATTTGTCACGTTTTTTTTTTCCCTCCCTGTTCTTAATGAGACAATCCCTTCATTTTTCAAGAACGAAAAAAAAAAGGGGGTAAAGAAACTTTTCTCCTCTCTCGGTGACTTTGCTGAAAACCCCCCCAGAGAGTTTCGTGTTTATATTCACGCGGGCTAATTATGCAAGAACGGCTGTTTACCCGATAGATCAAAAGGTTTATTCCCCTTTCTTGCAGTCTGATCTAAAAATGAGTGCTTTGGATCCGAGCGCCAACAAAGAGCGCCGTGTTCGTGCTCCGCCCAGTTAGCGCGCTAATTAATTAGCTTGTCTAATTAGCTTAATGATTTGCAAGCGGGGAAAAAAACAAACAAACAACAAAAAAAATCTTCAGTTTATAGTTACAGAAACTCATAAAAGAAAAAATAATTAAAAATAATAAAATAAAAAATCTTGCTCGTACGTATAGCCTTTGCCGTGCGTCTTTTTAGGATCTAGATTTATTGTGTTGTAGGTAATTTACCTACAATGTTACGCACCAGTCTGACAATTAAATGAGTTCTCCAGCAGCATATGGTGCTTGATCTGCGCTGTTCTAAATTTAAAGCTTCCCTTGGTGATTAAAACTTTTGCTGTGTTTGGAGAGGAGAGTCTGTTTCACACCACGCTGCCTCCACTCTTCACAGCAGGAGTGTGTGTTTGTGTGTGTGTGTGTGTGTGTGTGCGCGTGCTGGATATCTCCCAGCTCGCTCAGGTGCCGCGTGCTCCGAACGCTCGCTCGCACGCACAGACGCACACGCGCGCTCACATCACACAAACCTGACACCATTCTGTCAGAAGCTGTCAACACAGCGCTCGCCGCGCGCGCCCAGCACGACTGAGAGGGAGGCAGCGTCTCGGGTTCTGCTGTGCAGTTTTTTATTTATTTCTTTTTTTTTTGCTGAGAACAGCTGGCTGCGTATCACGCGCACGCCTGAAAACACGCCGATAATTAGCGCGATCTGTTCCAGTCTGGACTCGGCAGCGGGACGGAGAGAGAGTGACAGAGAGAGTGCACGTCGGAGGAAACTGACACAAGACAGAAAAGGCGGGAAATAATAGTGAAAAGAGAGAGAGAGAGAGAGAGAGAGAGAGAGAGAGGGTGGGAGAGAATGAGCAAATGACGTAGATATAGAGGCATAGTAGATCAAAAAAAAAAAACTGGATCTGGGAGAGAAGTGGAGATAAACAGGGGCAGAGATTAGATGATGTATATAAAAGACATCAGGAAACAGGTAGAAATAGTTAAAGAGTTAAAAGGTTGAAGCTAAAAATAATCTGATGAGCTTTAATGTAAATCAGTGATATTACTATTTCAGGTTGCCCACGTACAGCACACTCCTGTCTGTCTTTCTGTACGGCAGAACTCTATGTCTAATGTTACTTATTAATACAAAGAAATCACATTCTGTAAGGTTAAGTATCTTAGTCGTTTTTCGCTAAGTTGTTCTTCTTTCATCGTTAGACAAGGACACTCCCCGTTCTGTAATCAGAGAGTGAATCACAGATGAGAAATCGAAAAAAGTAGATTGGAAAAAGATTCTGTCTTAAAACGACTTAAGTGCGTTAAAATTCACTTGTACAGTACCACTTGAGCGCTGTTATTTCAGTGGTGAAAATATGAACTAATCCCAGTAAAAATATTCGGTTTAGCTTTTCTAATTAATATAGTAGCTGATTAGTAGCTTAAGATAAGATATATAAGATATACCTTTATTCATCCCACAGTGGGAAATTTCTTTGTTACAGCAGCGAAGAAAAAAAAAACGGGACATTACAGTGTACAAATACAAAAGAAATAGAAAAATACAATAATGTAAAAAAATTACAATAAGTGCACTTTCAGACAAACAAATTGCACCAGTTCCAACATTCTAAAGTAGACTATTAAATCCGGTACATAACTGTTCATAACTTCGCTTTTACTCAACATTTTCATTTCACCTACTGTATGGTGCAGGTTAAAATTCAGATGTTTATTTAAATTCTGTCCAGCGGTCGATTTAAGACCAGTTTAAGACATGGCGTGTGCAGTACACACTGGCAAAACTTTCATCTTATAATCTGGCTTATGACTGCTCATAACTTCACTTCTACCTAATATTCTAATTTTATCTATGGTGTGGGTTTAACTTCAGGCGAATACCTAAGGACTGGCAAAGTTTCATTAAATTCTGTCTGGACAGTTTTGTGTGATGCTGTGACAAAATCCGGCTGGACAGACATACAGACATACACACAGAAACTTTTCCAAGACTGGTTTCGGGTCATTCAATGTAAAAGATATTGCAAGAGTGAGTTCTGACCAATGTACAGTACAGACAAAACCTTTCTTTTATTTATATAGATTATTTAATAAACTCTGCCACACATACTGTATATAATTAGTGTTCTACTTTAACTACAATCCTTAAATGGTGCATTTTGCCTAAAACATAACAGAAGGATTTTAAATAGTCTGTGATTAAAAAGGAACTGTTAATGATGCACCCAACTGAAATAAAATATCTGATTACTATAAATATATATGAATGAATATTTATATATATCAAACATGGTGTCATAAGCATATGTGCAAACCTGAACCCTGAATGATGGAATATGAGCAGAGTTAAGGGATATTATGAGGAGACAGACAGGACATGTAGAGCGCCATGGGACATGAGGAGTAAGTATGACACACGTGGAGTGTGAAGAAGTTTGATGGAACATGAGGTGTGTCATGGGACATGAGGAGTGTGACATGATATGAGGATTGTACAGTGATATTATGATGTGCGTGATGTTACATTAAAGGGAATGTAATGAAACATGAAGAGTGTAAAGTGACATTAAGTATAGTGTGACAGGACATGGGGAGTGTTACAGGATAGGACAAGTGTGAAGGGACAGGAGAAGTTTGAAGTGAAATTATGAGAAGTTTGTAGCAACATTTTGAGGAATGTAACAGGACGAATGAGGTGTGTGACTGGACATCAGGACTTTGAAGTGACATTACGAAGAGTGAAACAGGGCATAAGGAGTGTGATGGGTCATAATGTAGCATATGAAGTGACATTAAGAGGAATGTGATTGGACATTAAAGATGTGTACGAGACATGAGGAGTGTAATGGGACATTCCGAAGCAAGTAAAGTGACGTTATGAAGAGTTTTGATGAGATAGGAGTGAACCAGGACATGGGGAATGTGGCAGGACATTATGAAGAGTGTGACAGCTCAGCTCATGAGGAGTGTGATGGGACATTATGAGGAGTGTGGAGGGACATTATGAGGAATGTGAAGACATGCGAAGCGTGAAAAGAACATTATGAAGAGTATAACAGGACATGAGAGTTTGATGGGACATGAGAAGTGTGACATGACATGAGGAGTGTGATGGGGCATTATAAGGGGTTTAACGGGACATTATAAGAGGTTTAACGGGACACGAGAAATGTGATAGGACATGAGAAGTGTGACGGGACATTATAAGGGGTGTAACGGGACGTTAACGGGACATTATGAGGAGCGTGTTGGGACAGAACATAAGGAATGGGACAGGACATTATGAGGAGTGTAAAAGGACATTATGAAGAGTGTAACAGAAAATTATAAAAAGTGTAACTGGACAATATGAGGAGTGTAATGGGACATTATGAGGTGATTGTGATCATGAGAAATATGTTGGGACATGAGAAGTGTGATGGGACATGAGGAGTGTATTTGGAGAGACTGTGGGAGAGAGACTAAAGAACTATTTATTCTATACACTCATATATAGAATAAATGAGTGTGAGTTGAATCAAAAGAAGACAAACAGATCAAGTAAGATGTAGAGAAGGAAAAGGTGGAAAAAGCATTAGGTAAAGGAGGCGAAATTGAATAAAGGAAATAAAGGAAGACGAGGTGTCTGGCTAAAGGCCTTTTTAAGAAACCCGAGCCTCGCGTTGCTGCGTTCCTGCACTCTCGCTGCTGAAAACGATAGCATTGATCATATATTATAAAAGTATTTCCTGCCTTAGCGTACGTGGTCTTCTGGTCTATAAACGGCTAGCAGAGAGTATCACCTTCCATCTTACAATCCCACAGGAGCATCCTTTTATCCATTCCTTCATCCTTCCAACCAGGCATTCATCCATCTAGTGTTCCAATTAGACCATGATTCCTGTTAGGTCGCAGTAGGAGGCGCTGAATAATGCTGCTTTTTATTCATCTCATTTCAGTGCTTGCATACCAAAGGGGGGAAAAATGCTAAAATCCCTGAGGTTATGAGAATAAAAGGTCCTACCAGCTTTAGCTTATGTGAAGATGAAACTGATTTCCCATGACAGAAGAACCCTTAAGAACTATGCACAAGTTTGCTCTTTCTTTCCCTTTATGCTTGCTCATATATCCTGTCGAGGTAGTTCACCACTATCTTCTCCATCTTGAAAACTTCCGTGTGTATGTCTTCCAGAGATAACGAGGCTGGAACTACATCATAGTGTTGGCAAAACCGCTGCACCCCTAATACCTTAACTTTTTTTATGTTTGGAGTTACACTCTATTTCCAGATTCTCTCTCTCTCAAAAAAAAAACTGATTTCTTTGAAGAAGAAAAAAAAAACACAACCTGGCTGAGTAAAATAATGCAGAGTGTATTTGAGATTTATTATATAAACCTTCTTGTCATGATATAAATCTTATTTGTGTGTGTGGGTGTGTATGATTTATGAGCGGGGAAAAGCAGAAGAGCTTTTTTAGGTCATGGAAATGTAGCTCTCTCTGTCTCTGTCTCTCTCTCTGTCTCTCTCTCTCTCTTTCTCACACACACACACACACACACACACATTAATTTTGGAGTCCTGGGAGAAGCTCCTTGCTGCTCTTAAGTGGGCTAGACGGCAAGGGGTAGAAAATAAAGCAATAGTCATAAATCTGAAGACGAGAGGCATGAACCTAAAAAAAAAGAGAGAGAGAAAAAAAAGGCAAAAAAGCATTTATAAGGAAAACCGAAAGGTGTAGAGGAAATGTGTAGGGCTGAGCAAGCGACTGGAAGAGATAAGATAAATCTGGAATGGGATGACATAAGCGAGAAAGGATCTCTCTGTCTTTTCTTCCTGACAGTTCCTAAACCAACCACTAGTCTGTGCTATTGATCCAGAAATGTGCAACTACATTAATGACCTAGATATCAAGCGATATGATATAGGAGATCTATATGCACACATGGGAAGACCTTTTTTTTTTCCCCACGCACATAAATGTATGTCCCGACGCTCTTCGTATCGAACCCGATCATGTAAAGTCACTATATGTGCTGGAGAAATAGGTTAGTTCACTCACACCTTATTAGCTAAAGCTAATGGACTTGGTCTTCGAGTCTATCAATTAGAAAAAAATAAAACCTCGGCTCCAGTTCCTTGGTTAAGTGGTTACAAGCCAGGGCTTAAATATTGCATCAGGGGATTAATGAAACGCGGTAGAAGAATGAAAACACAACGGTGCATGCTGTTGTGGGCAAATAATCATGTCCTGTGTGATGTAGCCCAGATGTGATTAAAAAAAAAAGCTTCCGATTCAGTAATGATTTATGTGACTTTATGACTTTGATCGTGGCATGGATGTTGGCACCAGATGGGCCGTTTTAAGTATTTCATAAACCGCAGATCTCCTGGGATTTTCACACACACACACACACACCACTGTCTGGTACCAACAACACCATGACACGAAGATCATGCGTTTTCATCATTCTGATGTTTGACGCGGGCATTACCTGAAACTCTGGACCCGTACCTGCATTATTTTCTGCATTGCGCTTTTTCTGCCACATGACTGGCTGATTAGATCACTGCATAAATGATACCAATACCGAACCTCTGATTTGCCTCGAAGCTGCACCGCTGTCAGAGCTGCTTTTACAGAAAATAACACAACAGCAGGCTTAGTTATAGAGGAGGTTGCGCTGCCGAGTACTCTTAAAACTATACAGAAGCAGACACGCACCCAATAATGCATGGTATGGAACAATCACACTACGGTACCAGAGTAAATTGAGAAAAACCATCAAGGTCTGAAGAACAAACACACACAAAGAGTGACCAGGAATGTCTACAGCCATTCATTCATCTTTTATACAGCTTATCCTGTACATGGTCAAGGAGGACACGAAAAGCCTATGTCAGGAGACATAACAGGAGACACAAGTGTACACTCTGGACAGGGTGCCAATCCATCACATGGCACACACACAGTGGCGATTTGGTAATGCATGTCTTCGGACTGTAGGAGTCACGTAAAACTCCTGACCTGACTCGAACCCTCAACCTTGGAGGTATGAGTCCAAAGTGTAAGCACCAGATCCAATGTCAGTGGCATAGTGGGTAGCCACTATGCCACTGACATTGGATCTGGTGCTTACACTTTCTATAACAGAAGCACTGATAATCCTTCTGACATCATGCTTTATAATAAAGTGCTTGTTCTTATATATTATATTATGGTTTCCATAGTAACAACTTTTTACTGTATGTGTGGATTTTTATACTCATGGTACTGATGAAAATAGCAAAATTAATGTTAATGTTGTTTATTTTTCCAATAATACATAAATAAATACAATAACATTAAGATTAATCATAAACCATATAGCAGGAAACTGGTGACAGGATCATGGTGCGACTAAGGCTCACACATGACCAAAGGCCACGGAAATTCCACAGAAAAGCCAATGGGGAACAAATCACGAAAAATATATACATGGCGCCCAAGGACGGTGACCCGACCTCCAAACTCCCTAGATACCAATCTAATTAAGCACCAGTGGACAAACAACAGTGGCCAAACCACGGAAGCCCCACCCAGCAACCCAGAGCACCCACTGCCAACATCCTGGTGCCAGACACTACATCACACCCCAAGGAACCCCAAGGAACCAGAGCCACCCTGTTGGCACAATGGGAACCCAAAACCTAGGTGGTTTTAATGATCAGTGTATATATACCTATTATTTTAAATAATCTTCAAAACAAATCTATAGACCATGCAGGCTTGGGTGGTGTAAATTTTAAAAAACATAGTATTCGCTAATCAACTACTCTCGAACAAACTTACGGAAATGTAGTCTAATTAAGAAACATATGTTCTTTAATGATTCATTGAACTCTAATGTGAAGCAGTGGTTTATATACAGTAACTGTGGATAAATTGTCTATTTCTACAGAAGTGTTTTAGATTGGGCGGCATGGTGGTGTAGTGGTTAGCACTGTGACCTCGGACCTCCAGGGTCAAGGGTTCGAGTCCCGTCTAGGTTCAAGTCTCTGTGCATGTTCTCCCTGTGCTTGGTGGGTTTCCTCGGGATACTCCGGTTTCCTCCCACAGTCCAAAGACATGCAGATTAGGCTAACTGGCGTTCCTAAATTGCCTGTAGCGTATGAATGAGCGTGCCCTGAGATGGATCGGCACCCTGTCTTGCTTCTCATGACATCATCAGGAATGCTTCTTGTCCTGTGCAGCTGTATTTTAAAGCTGTTGAGTAAAAGAAGTGCGTTGTTTGAGAAAGAGGTCAACAGTTTACCGCCAGACACTACTCTCATGAGGCAGCCGCGTGATTAGACGCAGGCTGAGATATTAATTAACAGCTTTAAAAGAAAAAAAGAAAAAACTAGAGCGCGAGCGTTCATCCTAGAGGAGTCAACAGGGAAACTTGTAGCCGTCTGCTGTGCGTATGTGTGTGTGTATAAATGAGAGCGCGGGTAACGCTCCTCGTGTGAGAAGTGTTTATGTTCTTATTAAATATTCCATTTTGACAGGCTAATGTATTCCGCTATTGGCTCAGTGGTGCTTTTCTTCGGCTCGCTCTATATTAGTCCCCGAATGCATGGCTTTATTGCCGTATTCAGAAGTAGGACACAATTTAAATACTCACTCGCTCAGTCACTCTGTCTGAAAGTCTGTGTGTGTGTGTGTGTGTGTGTGGAAGTCAAGCCAGTTTTACTAGTAGAGCACTTTTTTTTTTTCATTCCCCCCAAATAGAAATTCAATGTCGCAGAAATTCAGCTCAGCTTCACTAATGAGGAAGAAGAGGGTGACAGAATGAAGGATCAACTCCCTGATGATGGAGCAATCACTGAGGTGAGAGCATACACACACACACACACACACACACATACACACACACAACGCATGTGAGAGATAATTGTGAGAAAAAAAAATAGCCAGCAGGTCAACAAAAATTTTCTTAGTAAATCAAAAAGCATTCACTCCAACTATAGATGATGTAATCATGATTATAATTATAATGATAATAAAAAAAAGAAATTCAAACACATAAACCGCATCATCTTGCTCTTTCTCTTTTGTCTTATTTGCAGGAACATGTTGTTAGATATTAAGTTTTTTTACGTTCTGTTACACACCTACAGTACCGAAGGCTCTGATTTGAGACACGGATCAAACAAAAATCACGACATCAGATAAAAAAATATTAGAAAAGAAAGAAACAGAGCTCATATAGTGTGTTTATAAGATGGAATCCTGATCCATATCGTTGTTTTGGCTCTGATGCGCCATCTAGTGGACGTCAGGTTTGAATTCTACAGATGTACCATAAAAACCTCGGCATACTGATTTTATTCGTTCTGAATGCAAGTTCGAATTTTCCCATATTGTGATACGAAAATTTTCCCATAAGAGAGAATGTAAATGCAGATAATCTGTTCCAGCCAACTGAAAATTTTACCAATATTACGAAAAAAAAAAAAAAAATCACATAGCTTTTGAACGCAGGTAACATTGGTATCACGGGCTAACGCTTTCGAAACAGCTTTCGCTGACTATTAAAAACCAAAAACAAAAAACGCTTGGCTTTCCACTGACGCAACAAATTTTGAACAGCTCGCGGATGTGCGTACAACTTAGACGGCGTTTGCTTCGTTTTAGCTTCCGATACTAATTTCTAGCAAAATTTCAATTCTAAAGGCAAAAATTTATAAGAGAGGGCATTCATGTTCCGAGGTTTCGGTATGTGAACAATGCAAGCTGCATGTTATGCACATTTATATACAGTAGTCATGTGTCAATGTAACAGTAATGTGTGTGTATACATGTGCGTGCGCATGTGTCTATGTATGTGTGTGCACATGCATGCAGAGATGGAAGGTAACTAAGTACATTCACTTCGTTACTGAACGTATTTCGCACATCTGTACTTAATTAAAATAAAACTTTTTACTTTTACCCCAGTATATCCTACCGCTAATATCAGTACTTTTACTTAACTACATTTGCATGGAGGTGTGTTATAGAACTACAGGTACAATATGTGCAGTATTTAAAGGTGTGGCGTCTTTAGGAGCAGGTGATTGTATTCTGGTTGCAGATGTCAATGAAAAGAACACGTTCACAGTCTGAAAAGAGAGTGAGAGAAAGAGAGTGAGAGAAAGAGAGAGAGAGAGATTTGACTGAATTAAAGGCTACAGTAAGTAAGCTCAGTAATTTTGCTACTTCAGTACATTCAAAGGTAGGTCCTATTGTATCTTTAATCAAGCACAATTGTAAACGGAGGACTTCTGCTTTTACTTGAGTAATATTTTACCTAGGAAATCTCCCCTTTTACTCAAGTACAGGGTACTTTGTGTGTACTTTGCCCTGCGCTGCATGCGTGCGTGGAGATAATTGCAGCGATATTCAAATCAAGGTTTTGCATGCTTAAATAATGAAAAATTATAAGGGCTTGAGTCAGGTCATTCTTCTCTTTCTCTCTCTCTCTCTTTTTTCTCTTTCGCTCTCTCACACACACCCACCCACACATGCACTCACTAACACAAATACTCAAAGGTCCAAAACAATGAATGGCCATTACACAGGGAATGTTAGTGAATGCCACCTGAGTGTGAACACAACACAAATACGAGGTCTCGCTTTTCAGACCTGTGTGACAAAACAACAACACACATATATATATACATTCCAGTTTGAACGTTTCTCCAAAAGCCTTCCATGACTGCATTTATAATCATGCTACAATTATTAATGTATTTCTGATAATATGTAGGCATCCCTTGTTCAAACCCCTTAGAATGAATTGCCCCTTGAGCAAGGCCCTTAACCCTCAACTGCTGCGATGTATAATGAGATAAAAATGTAAGGACCATTGCATTAATGCCTAATCTGCATGTCTTTGGACTGTGGAAGGAAACCCACCAAACATGGGGAGAACATGTGGGAATCGAACCCGGAGGTGCAAGGTGACAGTCCTAACCATCGATACATTTACACACCCTTAATACAGAACTCCATGTTTCCGTCTTCATCTACATCTACTGTACATCTGAAGCATCTTGCTTGGGTTGTCGTTCTACCTCACTTTTGTTCCATTTCCTTGTCCCTTCTCCTTCTTTCTCTACATCTGATAATTTTTATCACATGGAATTCTCTCCTGGCGGCACGGTATGTAGTGATTAACACTGTCGCCTTGCACCTCCAGGGTCTGGGTTTGATTCCCGTCTATGTGTGCATGAAGTTTGCATGTTCCCCCCGTGCTTGGTGGGTTTCCTCCCACAGTCCAAAGACCTACAGATGACCAGGCTAATTGGTGTTTCCAAATGGCCCGTAGTGTGAGTGTGTGTGTGCCCTGCGATGGATTGGCACCCTGTCCAGGTTGTACCCTGCCTCGTGTCTCCAGGGACAGGCTCCAGGCATTCTCTCCTCAAAAACACCTGTAACATAGATTCTCCAACCTCAACTTAATACCTTAATTTAAAAACTTAATTTATTTACAAGTGGTTATTAAGTGCTTGATTAAATTATGACACTGTCTCTTGTTTCTTTTAATATTGTTATCTTGTTTTATTTTTTAATTTATCCTTGGTTTGATCTGGAAGACAACCTTGGGTGACCAGAAAGGCGCCTATATAAATGAAATGCATTATTATTATTATTATTATTATTATTATTATTATTATTGTTATAAATAGTCCAAAGTGCATAAATGTCGTTTATTATTATTATCGCACACATTAAATCAAATCTCGCTGGATTCACCTAAGGAATCTAAATCCGCTTCTCACTAAAGGATGATGTCGGATGTTGCTTCAGTTTGCATGGATCGAGGTCTGCTTTTATTTATATCTGTCTTTCTTGTTATTAATATGGCGGAAAAACAAAGCTGTTATGTTATTGCTGCTATTTGGTTCGAATACATATTACGGTAGAATGTCTCGAGAAACAATTTCAGCTAAACTGTACATAATGTCAGCTTGGATTACAGTACATACCCTATGATAAATACTACTCTACGTGATTAAGATAACTTAACATACTGTAATATTTGAATACATTTATTATGTTCATCAAAAGGAGCGAGGAGTGAAAGGCGTTAAGGGTGTCCCTGCAGATGCAGAAAGCCCCGTTCTATGCTATATTCCCTCACACTTTAATGACCTTCAGAGAAGATTGAAGGTCGAGTTGAATCTCTCTCTCTCTCTCTCTCACTCACTCTCTTATGCACGTGCCATCCTCTGCTTTTGACATTTATTGTTTACCAAATGAAATGCATTGAAATGAAGTGCTCTTTAAAGATAGCTGGAGGGCTGACAGTTCTGTCATTTCACGAGCACTGTGTGTGTGTCATATGGAATATATGACAAATTATTAGACTGTGAAGACATTTAGCTGAAGAAAACATACAATTTATTATTATTATTATTATTATTATTATTATTATTATTATTATTATTATTATTATTATCATTATAAATAAAATCGTATCATGGCTAGTAGAGTTGTAAAAGTAGTGTTATGTACCTAGTGTATCTGAAAGCCTATCAAATCCAAATGTGTCTTGCACACACACACACACACACACACACACACATAAACAGCAGACTCTCTCTCTCTTTCTCTCTCTCATTTTCTCTCAGTTTATTGACACACAGTCCTCTCGGTCCTGCAGGGAGTTTGACTTCTTCTGGTCTCCGACTCGGCTATAAATATTCCTCTCCCACGACGCACACTCCGAGTCGCGAATAGCTAAAAGCAGCCCCTCTCTGCACAAGGCGTTTATATAAGTCCCAAAAAACACCCTTGCTACACACTCCTCAGGGCGCTTCTTGCTGCACAGAGCGTGCGACGCCAGATCAAACCGATTCTGATCAAATGTTACTGACAAATAACGAGGCGGTGCTATAAATATACCCAACGATATTGTGTACATGTGGTGGTGTGTTTGTGTATGTGTGTGTGTGTGTGTGTGTGTGCGTGTGTGTGTGTGTGTGTGTGGATGTTTCAACCTGTTCCTGTCCTATAGACTCCCAGCAGGTTCTCACTCTCCAGGCTATACAGAGCAGGTGATAAAATGAAATTAAAACACATCTTGTGACAATTCCATGGTACTTATTTGCTGATATACAGTAGTACATGTGGCACACTATCGTACATGTTTCTGCCATGGAACATCCTTTGGTATAATGGTACATGAACTGTGGTGTGGTACTATGGAACATGTACCAGGATACTGTCTAAAAATATATCATAAATGTTTATGTATAATAATGGCAATATTTATATATAATAGTATCTACTGTATGTAACCACTGTATCTATGTAACAGTAATGAAGTACCATAGTGTAGGTTTTTACACCCTATGCCCTTCCTAATCCTAACACAAGCGCCCCATTTTATCCAGCTTTGGGACCAGGACCGCATTCCATCATTGGGACCGGCACCGCATACAATGCTTGGGTAGTAATACTTGGGGTGTGGCAACCCACCGGCAGCAGGGCTCGAACCCCAAACCTAGAGCCTTAGCTACCACCACTAGCATATCTAAGATGGCACAGTTTGTACAATCATACCATATTAGATACCTGCTGTAATTTGGTAGCCACTGAGGAACCCAATAGGTACCATGGTGGTTGACACACTATACTACTATCACGGTACCCATTGAAGTGCCTACCCTGGTAATCTATAAAGTCCTGTTGTGCCTACCATGGTAATGTCTGAAGTACTACAGTAATACAATCAGGGCATTGGTGGCTCAGTGGTAGGTTTCTCGCCTGCCATGTTGAAGGCCCGAGTTCGATTCCCAGCCATTGGGCGCAGTGTCGGTCCCAAGCCCGGATAAAACAGAAGGGGTTGTGTCAGGAAGGGCATTCGGCGGAAAAACCTGTGCAGATCAAGTTGGTCTGCTGTGGCGACCCCTCAACAGGAGCTAACAACAACAGTAATAATATGGTATACACCATAGCCCAATTTTTTTACTGCATGTCTTTGGACTGTGGGAGGAAACTGGAGTATCCGGAGGAAACCCACCAAGCACATGCAAACTCAATGCAAACCCGAGGCTGGACTCGAACCCGGACCCCGAAGGTGCAAGGCAACAGTGCTAACCACTAAGCTAACCACGTGTACAAGGTTCATACTGAGATTGTTACCTAATATGCATGTTGTATTATTTTTAAAAAAAGTGATATATGCAAGCTAAAAAGAATCTATGAGTCAGGTACAATGGCGTAGCGGGACAGATTGAAAGTTGATTCCTTGTGCAACCTGGAAACCTTCCGCTACAAATCTGGTCACGAGCATCACGCAGCGAGAGTGGCCTCAGCGAGTCTCCGGAGTGATCACACCAGACGCTTGAACCAGAAGCTCGCACCGTTCGCCGTGCACTTGTGATCCGATCACCCGAGACAAATGTTAGTTACTATTACTAATCTGAACAAAGATGCGGGAGGACTTACAAGCGGCATGCTGCATCTCATTGACATGTCCGTCACTTCCTGTTTCACACTGGAAATAATCGAGTGTCTTTTCTCCGAGAGAGAACGAGTTTAAAAATGAGTAATTTGAGGACAATGCAAGGGAGAGGGAGAAAAAAAAGAGAAAGATATAATAGTTGCTTTAGTCACTTCATGAGATCACATGACCTGTCAGAGTAGAGGAAGTCATTTTCCTAAATGACTGCCACTTTCTGAGAAAAATGATAATTCCAGGGAGATTGTGTTGTTCAGAGCAGCTATATCGATTCTGTTCAAACAACAGGCTCGGGGTTGTTTATTAGCCTCGGTCCTGCTGTCCTGCTCTTCGCGCCACCTCAGTGTGGTTTTTACGCCAAAATGTCTTTCAATCGTCCCTTATTTCCATATTAGTGAGCGGAGCGTGGCTAATGAATCATCCGCTCTCTTTCTCTCTTTCTTCCCCAAAAGCCCTCCTCAATTACAGTTTTTTTTTCTCCCCCCCCTTCTTCGCACTATTCAATTGAGAGCGAGGAGAAGGCATTGTGTTTGAGATAAATTAGAACAGGAAAGGGAAATAGTCGCGGGAGTCTCGTTGTTAGCTACAGCCCACTGCTCGTCAGTCCCGAGTGGCGGGTGTGGATCAGGGGAAACGAGATGCACGCTTTTGTTCTTATTTCCGATTCAGGTATGGAGCAAAATTGTTATAGCGCGGGAGCCGGACGCCGACCCGACTGAGAGGGGGAGACCGTCACCTCACACAGGCCAGACGGAGGAGCCGTCTGGGAACGGTGTTTGGTCTGTAAATAGAGAGCTTTGTGAAAAGAGGACATTCGATCAATATTTCGCACAGGAGTCTATTACAGACAGTAGACTCCTTTTCTTTCTTTCCTTGCAACCTTTATATAGTATCTTTCTTCTTATCAGATCTCTAGAGTTTTTTTTTCTTTACTCTTGGATGGTTTGTATCCATCAGAGACAAGGAGACTCCATCCATTGCTCCGGGTGTGATTTATCAACAGTGCAACATTCACATCCAGGGAGGCTTAATGGTCCGACTGTGCGTCTGAGATGAATCTGACCTCGTGATGATTAGACTCTTTACTTTGTAGTGCTTTAGTGACCAGACTCCGACTCTCACTTTGACTCTCATTTATGCACACAAGGTAAAAATGATCAAAGGAATCAGCTACTTCGGGAAAAAATATAATGCAAAGTGCAAAAATCTCCAAATCTCCACATCTCTTTTGTTTTCTGTTTCATAACAAACGAAATGGGAATAATGCACATTTGAAGGTCAAGGTTCTCGCTAAAGCGCGTAGGTGTATACCGTATGCGCACAAGATCTGGTTTTCGCATGCTTAAGGTGCAGGTGCGTGACTCGCTCAGGCTTGCTCTGGGATTACGGGAGATGTAGTATTTGGCCACGGGACCTGAAAGTATATTGGAAAGATAACTGAAGATTGGCCTCTTCACCCGAAGACCTGCTCTTTCTGTTTTTGCCAATAACGAGGGAGAGAGAAGTAGAGAGGCTGTGGTGGGAGTAGAGGAGTGCAAGTCTGTTTTATTCACTTCCTTTCTCTTATTTCTTTTGGCTTTCATTCTATTAATCCTTCTATGTGTTAACAGTTCGCTTCCCCAGCAGGTGCACTAACGCCTTTCTCTCATTCGAGTTCAAAACACTATTTTGATGCGATGTTCACTTTTGCCAAATTGCTCCCTGCCTATAAGGAAAATAATTTCATATATGTTTTTTTTTAAACCCAAACAAACAAAATACCCAGCACACACTTTTAAAGCAGTACAGCGTTTTCCAGCGAATCACGTCTCCCCTGGCTGGGAATCCTAAAGCTTTTTAGAGCTGTCATGCTGAGATGCGTGCAGTTACAGAAGACTAAAATGGTGAGAGCCTCATATCCTGGAACAGTCAATCTCTGCGAAAGTGGCAGGGAATACAAATGCTCAAAGATGTTTGACGAAGGACTGTTATGTAAGCGGCGTAAGATCCGTTAAATCCCATGCTTGGTTTTTGGAAGAAGCCTTTTCGGGAACACTTTGGCTCTATAGATGAGACGATGAATAAGAGGCCTAATGCGATGTACTTCAATCAGAAATGATTCGGAGCTGGCAAAGTTCGCCAAGTGGCCTAAACTAGTCACGCTCTCTTCATGTAGAAAATGGCGGGTAGCGCTTTTCTCTGAGTCTCTGACTTTTTACCAAATTTTGACACTATTTCGCATTAGGAGAAGTTTGCTGTGTTGACTTCTTGTTTGCTCCACACAAGAAGCCGACACACTATAGAGAAGTAGAGCAATGACAGATGGTCGCCATGGCAACTCATCTAGCTCTTCCTTTAGAGATGCGAATGTAACAGAACATTTGCGAAGGCTGCACTGACGTGAATGTGGCCCGGATTGTTTAGGACATCTGTTCATCTTCTGGTTTGAGAACTAAAATGAGCATGCCGTTACAGGAAAACCATCCACAATGAAACTAAAACGCCTGGTTTTAGACCACAATATTTCATTAGTATGGTTCAGGGGATCCTTTTGCGGCCAATAAAGCATCAATTAATTTTGGGAATGGCAGATACAAGTCCTGCACGGTGACCAGAGTGATTTTGAGCCATTCTTCTTGCAGAATAGTGGCCAGGTCACTACGTGATACTGGTGGAGGAAAACGTTTCCTGACTCGCTCCTCCAAAACACCCCAAAATGGCTCAATAATATTTAGATCTGGTGACTGTGCAGGCCATGGGAGATGCTCAACTTCACTTTCGTGTTCATCAAACCCCTCTGTCACCAGTCTTGCTGTGTGTATTGGTGCATTATCATCCTGATACACGGCACCGCCTTCAGGATACAATGTTTAACCCATTGGGTGCACATGGTCCTCCAGAATGGTTCGGTAGTCCTTGGCAGTGACGTGCCCATCTAGCACAAGTATTGGGCCTAGGGAATGGCATGATATTGCAGCCCAAACCATCACTGATCCACCCCCATGCTTCACTCTGGGCATGTAACAGTCTCGGTGGTATGCTTCTTTAGGGCTTCTCCACATCGTAACACTCCTGGATGTGGGAAAGACAGTGAAGGTGGACTCATCAGAGAACAATATATGTTTCACATTGTCCACAGCCGAAGATTTTCTGCTGGCACCATTAAAACCAACGTTAGGCATTGGCACGAGTGACCAAAGGTTGGGCTATAGCAGCCCGGCCATGTACATTGACTCTGTGGAGCTCCTGACGAACAGTTTTGGTGGAAACAGGAGAGTGGAGGTGCACATTTAATTCCACAGTGAGTTGAGCAGCTGTGGTTCTATGTTTTTTGGATACAATCCCCGGACATCCCTTTCAGACAGCTTCCTCTTTCGTCCACAGTTACTCCTGTTGGATGTGGTTCATCCTTTTTGGTGGTACAGTATGCTGATGTTACCCTGGATACCGTGGGTCTTGGTACATCACAAAGACTTGCTGTCTTGGTCACAGATGCGCCAGCGAGACGCACACCAACAATTTGTCCTCTTTTGAACTTTGATATGTCACCAATGTGTGCATTGCAATATTTTAAACAAAACTGTGCTATTACTCTGCTAGTGAAACCTTCACACTCTGTCAAAAACCCAGACTTTCTTGTATTTTTAATACAGCTTGTAGTCATCCAAGTTGGGAAATAGATCTCCAGGCTTCCTGAAGGCTCTCATTTTCAGTCTTGTTTTTTGTTTAAGCCACACAGTGACCTATGAATCATTCAAGCAACAGCACCCTCATTTCCTCTCTCGTCTGTTCCAACTGTTGGGAACTTTTTCAGAGACCAGGAAACGTTGGGATATCATTCAGGCAGAAGTTACTCTTTATTGAGAACTCGTCGAGCGTCGCTGTAGTCATCCAAGTCTGACTGAAAACTCAGCTCTGGAGAGTTTATACTTTTCAAGCGGGAGGGATACAAAGAGGTGGAGACAATCTAAACAAAGCATAGTGTAGTACAGGAGTCAGGCTGGTAATGGAAGTTCCCCAGCCTGATCTCATCAGCATAACCATGCCTTTCAAATGCATAGGTGCTAATCTAATCAGCCCGACAGTATCACCCAAACCTTTACATTATCATAGAGACAAAGGCACAGCCTGGCCTTGAGATTAGCATTCACATTGACTTTGGGACCCTACCCAGTGGTCAGGAAGTACATAAAGACAAAAGGTTAATGTCTCTGACACCTGGGGTACCAGACTTGATCTTCTTAGAATGTCACCATCTTTACTTTAAAATGTAAAACCCAATGTACATAACTTATTCAGTTTATATACTATTACGTTGAAAGCTAGATTAAACATTTTATAAATTTGTAATCCTAGACAACCAATCACTCAGCATTCAGGCTGGTAATTAGTATATTGGAAGTGCTGAATGCTGAGTGATTGGAACGTACGAAAGGGGAAATGAGGTCGCTGCTGTGAGGTTGAGATTGCTGCTAAATTGTTCGCATTCTGTTCCTGTTCTGTTTATTAGTTCCTATTTCTTTAGTTTTATCTACCTCATTTCATTTGTTTTCATTTACTGTGAAAAAAACGAGGGTTGACTCAATACTTTTGCACAGTATTATATACATATTTCTGGAATTTCAACTGAAGTTTTGGGCACTTGACCATACAGTATATGACATACAGTCATGTCCAAAAATTTGTAATTTTAATTTTCCTTTTTTGTGTTAAACCACAATAAAAATCAGGCACTGAGTTGACCACGGACTCCTCTTTATATCTGAGTATTCTAGAGGCAAATGTGAGACCATCTGTCCGACAGTTAAAGCTGAGTCAAAATTGGGTTATGTAACTGGACAATGATCCGAAGCACACCAGTCAGTAAATCTACATCACAATGGAAGATAAAAGAATCAAGGCCTCAACCCAAGCGGCGGGACCTCAACAAAAGCTGTGCATAAACGAATAACCAAAAACCTCAATAATCTGAAGCAGTGTTGTGAAGAAGAATGGAGCAAATCAATTACTTCAAGTGATTGCTGCTAAAAGTGGATCTACAAGCTATTAGATCATGGGGGTACAACAGGACCTTGGCATACAAATTGAATCCATTCTGGAATGCGAGTTCTTAAGGCGAAAATTCGTATTGCGAATTGCGAAATTATTAATGTAAATGCATATAATTCCAAACATATTGCCAATATTACCAAATTCCAACACAATAATCATATTTTTTTGGGATATAAAAACAATCAAAATGTTTAGAAAAGACATGTAAATATGAAATAAATAGACATGCAACCTCACTTAACCTTCATTTATGATTCCTCTTGGCACCGGCTGGTTTTTGGCACCATGTGGTAAATTTTCTTTCCATACTTTTTAAGGTGAATGTTCCTTTATGTCCAGGTTTACTATTGCTAGTAGATGATTCTAACATCACTCTTGGTTTACAACACAAAAGTATTTTAATGGCAGCTCTGACCGCCACGAAAAAGACTATTTTGAAAAGTTGGGTTGAAGCTGACACCCACTTGCCGTCTGTATGGCATTCCTATTTTTTAGACATTTTAATTTTGGAACGTGCCACAGCCAGATTTTATTCAGCCAGATAAGCTACCCTTCGAACAATTAATGTAGACTGCTGACTATAGACTTTGTTAAAGAATCGACAACGTGATTAGTTTTTTCTGTAAATTGAAGCCATGTGTGTAACACTAACTGTGTTTATTTATTAATTAATTAATTGATTTATTTTTATTTATTTATTTATTAATTTATTAATTGTGTGTGTGTGTGTGTGTGTGTGTGTGTGTGTATGTTTATGTTTCTTTACCCTATGATTCGCTTATTATTCATTTTGGGTGTCCCTCCCCTTTACATTTTTTCCCCCCAACTCTTAAAGCATTGCATTTGTTTGTTTTCATAATTGAATTTCTAATAAAAACACAAAAATAATAAAACAAACAAACAAACAAAAAATCACTTCACTTGGCTTTCCACTGACACAAACAATTTTGGACGACTAACGGATGTACACTTGACTTCGGTTCGGCTCGGTTCGTTGGATAGAACGCTAAAATTCACGAGGCGGGATGTTCGTATCCCGGGGTACCACTGTACACATTTTTTTTTTTTTTCATTTTGAGTTCATTTTTGTTGGGGCATTAAACTAATGATCGGAAGGTCCAAGGTTCAAACCCCAGCACCACCAAGTTGCCTCTGTTGGGGCCCTTTTGCAAGGCCGGCCTTTACCCCTCAATTACTTAGATGTAAAAAATGAGATAAAATTTAAGTCACTCTGGATAAGGGCATCTGTCGAATGCTTAAATATAATGGAAAAGTAAAAAAAGTTCTATGTACCGTAATTCTTCGCCTGAGGTTGTATTCACCTAATACTAATACTGAGACCTGATGATACTAATACAATCAGATGATTTTATGTTTATTATGTTTTTACATGCACAAAAAAAAAAAAAAAAAACTAAAAGACGGGGCACAAACTTTTGATCATGACTAATATTTTTGTGTTGGTCAAAAAGCGCAATAGAGAAAGACAGAGAGAGAGAGAGGGAGAGAGAGAGAGAGAAATGAAGAAATAGAGTGTGCTACAGACTGAAGTTAAACAGACTTTGTGTGAGTCATGAACGAGTGTGTCTGGGTTCAGCCCTCAGATTCCTCGAAACGACAACAATCACCTCTCCGCGCCCTGTCTTTCTTTCAGCTCTCAGATTTCTCTGGTCAACCTAATAGATTCGAACCGCTCCTCTAATACCTCTGGACATTTCCGTGTCTGTGGGATGGTTTTACAAACTACAGTAGATGAGCGCATGTTATAGATCAAACGTACGTCTGGTTTCTGTTAGACAAAACGCTAATACAGTGCATATCTCCATCCTAATGTACTGTACTATAGCTTGCCCTGATTTGATTAAGTCTTAATCCTTTCAAAAGACTAAAACAGCTTACATCCTTCTGTATTTCTCACACACACACACACACACACTCTATCAATAACAGGTCTACACAACCCGGGCCATGTCCAACATTTAATTACACATTAAACATTAATAAAAGACTGCATTCTGCGCAGCCATTACATCAAGACCTAAAGTGTGCCCACTCCATCTTTTTAATAGTACGACAAACGCTGCGCTCGTTCCTCCTTTCTTTCTTCTTCTTCTTCTTTTTTTTAAAATCCTTAATTAATGTGTTTATTCAATCAAAATCGAGCAAAGTGGTCTGATGTCTGGAGTGTGGCCATCCGTGCGGGATCGTTAGTGTCTCGACGGAGATTAATGGTCGGCGTGAACGGTGCAGTCGCGCGAGCGGGGTTGGGCGTGTGACGCGTGAGCGCTGGGCGTCGCGCGGGGAAGATCGATAGTGTGCAGGACAGAAGGGAGGAAATTCGGCTTCGTAGGGGACATACACGTGACACGCGTTCTACATTTCAAAGGGGCTTAACCTTTAAATCAAAGAGTTTATTAAACACAAGCGCACACACACACACACACACACAGGGAAAAAAGATCTCTTCTGGGTGTGTCTGCACAGCTTTTTCCTATTACTGTAGTCGATTTTAATAAGTAGAAACATTAAGACTCGCCTAATTATGAGAAATATAAAGAGAAAGACTGAAAGAACAGTGTCTCAAGGGATCATGCTTATCCTCTCTCTCTCTCTCTCTCATAAATCATACAGATAACTGTCTCTAGGAGCGAACACTGGAGGTCTGCAGACTGCATCTTATTCACACACTCATCTTATCCTCTCTCTCTCTCTCTCTCTCTCTCTCACACACACACATATATACTGTATATACACACACTTTAGTTGCATATAGAAAAGACCACAGCAGGCACTTTATGAGACTGAGGCTAAACTAATAACGGAGCAGTGCTCTTGTTCTCATTCTCCACAAATTCACTGCAAAAGCAGGGCAAGTAAATGGGGTTCCTTAAAGGGCAGAAGTGAATTCTGAGATATATGAAGCGTCTCGGCTATAAAAAGTCACCAAGTGAGGCTGAAGAGTTCCTGACAGCAGCGTTAAGGCTGACACCTTCAAGTTTTGTTTGTTTTATTAATGTCTATTGATTTAAATTTAAAAAAATACTGACGTTCTCCATCAAACCATTAGGTTCTTCATCAAAGCCTGATGTTCTCCAACAAACAATGCTCTTCTCAATCAAACACTGATTTTCTCATCAAACACTAATGTTCTCCACAAAACACTGATGTTCGCCATCAAACAATGATGTTCCCTTTGCACAAAAATAATGTTCTCCGTCAAACATTCTCCATCAAAAACTGACGATCACCATCACACACTGACTTTCTCCATCAAGCACTTTTGTTTTCTATTAAACAATGGTGTTCTCCATTAAACACTGATGTTCTTTACCAAACACTGACATTCTCATCAAACAGCTGATGTTCACCATCAAACATTGACTTCCTCCATCAAACACCATTGTTTTCTTATCAAACAATGATGGTCTCTATTAAACAGTGATGTTCTTCACCAAACACTGATCAAACAAATAATGTTCTCCATCAAATACTGACCTTTACCACTGCACACTGACGTTCTCTATCAAACAATAATGTTCTCATCAAAAAGTGATGTCTGCAGCAAAGCCTTACATTCTTATTAAACCCTTATGTTATCCACTAAACACTGATGTCCTCATAAAACACTGATATTCTCCACCAGCCCTTACAGTATGTTTTTATTAAACCCCACATACTTCACCCAACATTGACATTCTCTTTAAACACTAATGTTCTCTTCATATCCTGATGTTCTCCACCAAACTCTAATGTTTTCCACCAAAAACTGATATATTCTACCATACACAGATGTTCCTTACCAAACACTGATGTTCTTCACCAAACACTGAAATCCTATGTAAAACCCTGATCTTCTCCATCAATCACTAATGTTCTCCATCAAACACTGCCATTCTTATCAAACCCTGACATTCTCCACCAAGCACTCCCGTTCTCCACCAAAAAGTTATGTCCTCCATCAAATCTTCTTGTTCTTCATCAAACACTGATGTTCTCATCCTACCCTCACATTCTCCACACAACATGCAATGCTATTAACCTGAAGGTTGTAGTACTTACAGTTCAGCTGAAAATCACAACACTTACAAGAGTATGTGTGCAAAAGTGTGTCTGCATATCTTACCTTTTTTATTTATTTCTTTTTTAAAGATATTACTCTCTGAGAGCGTTGCCAACCTTGAAGAAATCAACACCTCTTCAGAAGTTGGCATTTCCTGACCTCATAACACTGCATCTGTCATTCTCTCGGTCTAGTTCTTTTTCTCACACACACACATGTTTTGGAGATGTGTTGAGATAAAAAATGAAGGTTCATGACACTTTAATTTTAACTGGCTGACACCCTCATGAGCGTTTGACCGTGTTTAGAAGACAAAACTTTGTTGCCATTTTATTTTTTCCAGCAGAGAAACTTTCAGATTGGAAATGAGTGGGAAATTATAATAGTGTGGGCTAAAGAGGATGATGATGATAATGATGATGATGTTTGTATAATATCCCATGAAGCAGAGCAATAGTATAGAAAGTTAAAGAAAAAAAACAAAAAAACATGGTACATTCAGTGTGTGGCAGTGTGTGAGCATCCAACCAGCTGATGATCCGGTGCTTGTGTCAGTATCACCCTGAATCACACCTCTCACAGACCACCTACGCTTAAAGAATCACGCACACACTCACACACAAACTGGCCTCGAGAGAACACACAGCGCGGTGAGGGTCACTTAACACTGTCGAGGAAAACTAGTGCGGTGATGGCGCATCAAGCAGACAGACTGTCATGCTGAGGTGAGAAAGTGAAAGCTGGAATTAAGAGCAGAACGTGGGAGATGGAGAAAGTATGGGTGTGTGAATGTGTATCCATCTGTCCATCACACGTTCACTAACGCACACTGTATCTGAGAGCCGGATATGGTCATAAATACTAGAGGAGAGGAGATGAGAGAAGAGAAGAGAAGAGAAGAGAAGAGAAGAGAAGAGAAGAGAAGAGAAGGAGTGGTACATGCAATGAGAAAAATGAGAGGAGAGAAAATGGGAGGAGATATTGAGATGAGAAGAGGAGAGGAGAGCTGATGTTGAGACATAAAAGACAAGAAGAGAAGACGACAGGAGAGACATGAAGGGAACAGAAGAGAGGAGAGAAAAGGCATGAAGAGGAGCAAAGAGGAGGGAAAAGATAAGAAATGAGACAAGGGGAGAGACGAGGCAAGGAGAATAAAGAGAGGAGAAAAGGGACAAAGAGATAAAAGGAGAAAGAGGACAGATGAGAAGAGGAATGGAGAGCAGAAGAACAAGAGAAGAGGGGAAACAAGGATATAAGAGAAGAGGAGAAAAGAGGTGATGAGATTAAACTAAAGGAAGAAAAGAGACAAAGAAGAGGGAAAACAAAAAGAGACATAAGAGCCAAGGAGAGAAGAGGAAAAACAAGACAATGAGAAGGAAGGAAATAATGAAATGAGAGGAGAGCACAGACAAGAGGAGAGAAAAGATGAGAGAAAAAGAGAGAGGAGTAGAAGTGAAGAGTGCAGATTAGATAAGATGTGAGGCAAAAGGATAAAAGAGATGAAAAGAGAACAGGAGGGAAGTGAAAAAGAGAAACAAAATAATGAAAAAAGATCAGAGGAGAGACCAATAGAGTTGAGATGCGAAGAGGAGAGGAAATAAGACAATAGGATGAGAGTGGAAACAAAGAGAGGAGAGGAAAGTAGATATGAAACAAGGAGCAAAAAAGCAGGACAGAAGATAAGAGACATAAAGAAAAATTAAAAGTGAGCAGAGGCAATGCAAGGAGAGGAGAATTTAAAAGAGATTTGAACTACAGAGATGAGAGGAGAGGAGATATGAGACAAGAAGGAGAGAGGAGTGGAAATAAGAGAAGGTGAGGTATGCGACAAGGAGCGGAGAGATGATATGAGACAATGAGAAGAGAGGAAATGAGATATGAGACAAAAAGTAGTAGAAAGCAGGGGAGATGAGAAACGAGGCAAGGAGAAAATGGAAAAAGAGAGATGAAGAAGAGAGGTGATATGACACAAGTAGAACATCAGTATGAGAGGAGAGACGAGATGAGAAGAAGGAAGTAAATGTTAGACAATGAGGACAGAGTTGAGGAGAGAAAAGATGAGACAAAGAAAGGAAAGGAGAAGAGATATGAGACAAGAAGATCAAAGAAGATATGAGACAAAATGAGGAGAGCAGATGAAATGAGAAACAAGGAGAAAAGGGAAAAGAGGAGAAGAGGAGAGAATACGAGAGGAGATATAAGACAGCGACAAGGGAAGGCAGGAGAGAAAAGAAGAGGAGAGAAGAGCTTTCCTTATGACACATTGAGTATGGAGATGAATGAGCCAACGGGAAAAGTGTGTGTGTGTGTGTGTGTGTGCGCGTGTGAGTGTAACGGTTCAGTCCAGGTCACCTGTCTCTCTCTCTGTCTATTACTGTAATTACACTAGTCCATCATTTGTAAATCCAATCATCAGCTAATATCTGGGGCTAGTAAAGCCTAAATTAAATGTTTACTCTAATCGATTCTGTATTGACAGCCATATTACAAAACGCTATGATTAATTAGCGTGCCAAAGTGCCATTGGCTTTATTGGCCATTGGGCGTTCTATAACAGTGACTCAAACTGACAGAAAGAAAAAAAGATGAAATAAAGAAAGTATGCAAAGCATCCCATACAGACATGCTTAGCTAAGCATCATATGTGGATGTAGAGTATTAGCTCATAACCTGACTAGCCTTACCGTTGACTGTGATTGATCCGAATTCATAACTATCATCAATTGATTTGTCAACACACCCGCAACTTTTTTTTTTTTTCTTCAGAAATGCCAAGGCTGCAAATAGAGCTCATTAGCAAAGACGAATCTGCAAACTGTCAGAAATCAATTTCCATTACGGAGACCTCGGTTTTACGGCTTTTGCTACGCAGGGGGGGGAATAGGAGACCGTAAAGCCCGTAGCGTGGTGGAAAGAAAGCAGAAAAAAAGTGATGGAGAAGGAGGTGGGAACGTGAGGGATTGACAAATCTGCGCTGTCATCGTTATCACCCTCAAGACTGACTTCATTTATACTTACAGGATGGGTTTATGACCTTGATTAGAAATTGTAAAAAGTCCATCCCCGGGAAAGGTCATGCTTAAGTGCCCCTTTATAAACAATTCATAATGTTTATGTGACAGGATCATAAAGCATCCATACCGCCTAAGTAATATGTCCAGTAAGGAGGCATCAACAAATATATTACGCCGCTCTCTGTGGTGGTTTTGAGCCAACAGATATCTAGACAGACAGACATACGGAGATATAGATCCACTATATAGACAAAAGTATTCGGCCAAACCTGTTAATTATTCCCATTGAAGGGCAATCTTAATACTTCAGCATACAGTACCAAGACATCTTGGACAATGTGATGCTTCCAACAGTTTGGTGAAGGCCCTTTTCTATTCCAACATGACTGTGCCCCAGTACACAAAGCAAGGACTATAAAGACACGGTTGGATAAGTTCAATGTGGAAGAACTCGACCGGCCCTAACACAAAGCCCTGACCTCAACCCCATCGAGCACTTTTGATATGAACTGGAACGGAGATTGTGAGCTGGGCCGTCTCGTCCAACATGGCCTCCTGACCTCATAAATGTTCTACAGAACGAATGGGCAGGAATTCCCACAGATCTTATGGATAGCCTTTCAAGAAGAGTGGAAGCTACTGTAGTTTAGCTGCAAAATGGGGACCAAGTCCATATTGAAGTATATCTATGTGGATATGATATCCATTCATATCCATGTATGATATGGAAAGAGTTATCTTTCTGATTGGTCCATATTGAGTCGCGACTGTATTTCATAAGATTTTACGTTTCATAAGCTTTGAGATTAATTACGCAAAGCTAGTCATTCTTTCCGCTAATCCTCCCCTCTGTCTTCTTTTTCCTGAGCGTGTGAGAGCCGGTGTGATGGATCTTTTGTACTTCTCATTAGAGCCTAAGCGCTCTAGTCATATGAGGAATTAACAAGTGTGATGTGAATGAAATGTAACCTTAATAACACAGCCGTTCTAATTTACACGAGTGGATTATGTTAATATGGTCATAATTCACAAACTCTGCCGACTCGCTAAAGCGCTTATTCTCCACGCTGCAATTAAATCGCCTTACGCGGTGACAAGCGTGCTGTAATGATACGTGGTCCCAGTGTGCCTTCAATTAAGGTGAAGCTTTTAATGTAACGGCTGCAGGACAAAACGGGGACATGGGACGGAGATCAGCGCTCTTGTAGACAGGAGATGCGAAACGAAAAAGCGTGCTGTGGTTTGGAGCAGGCTGCTTGTTTTCCACAGGGTCCTTGAGCCACTTGAATTTTTCAGTTCCGCTCGAGTTGCCAAAACATCATGGCCAAGTCATTAAAAGCTATAAAACGCTGATCGCTGACAAGAAAACCTCTCCAGAGAGCGGGGAATCAATACGCGAGCTGTTTTTCTTTAAATCATTACCTATTATGCTGTTTAGTCTCATTTAGTTTGGTGCAGTTAATGTTCCACGTAGCTCATTGTATTGTTTCCTTTGTTGACGCCTTCGCTACAGTCCTTCAGGTACAGTAGGTACATACACCTTGATGAAGCAGTCGTTACGCAGTGGAGACTTTCTAATTAGCCGATCACGGCCGCTGTGATATGTTAGTGTACCTACTGACGTAGCACAATCCAAACATCACCACAAAAGGTCAGACTAAAAGTAGACAAAAACAATTACTACTGCAGGTCTAGTCTTAACGGGGACCTATTATGTTAAATTCCTTTTTTTTTATTTGTACACATTCATATTCCAGTGTGAGAGTACAAACAAAAAGTTTGGAAATTGAGGGAAAAATTAATTGGCCAAGGATTAAACAAGCCTATTAGATTTCCCCTATTGTGACCTCATATAAGAAAATCCCCTCCTCAGTTGAGCTTGTTGCTTAACTTTGCTGTTTGTCTGGTGGGCATCATTTAGCATAGACACTGAAATGGCACATCTGGACGAGGAGTACCTGTATGATTAAAGCAGTTCTTAAAAGTATTTCAGGTGGAGTATTAACAGACACACTTTGAGACCTTTGTAAAATAAATAGTAAAATACGGAACCTTTAAAGTCTGATGGATTTTCTTGAAATCTTTTTGGTTTCATCTAACTGCTGAACGCTATAAAGAGCTTACAAAGCATGGCTAAATTCTATCAGGTGTATCCAGGAAAGCAGTATTAGGAAATAACCAAAATATTATAGTACATTACAGTAGGAACACCATGAAGTGGAGAAAGTGAGGGTCCACAGTGACACTGTGAGGAACCCTTCCAAAAATATTGATGAACAAGATGAAGACTTATCAACAAGGCTGCCCAGATATACCTTACTGGAATATCGGGTAATGGCTGGTTATTCCCTGCATGTGACAACAGTCTCTTGTAATCTCCATGTCTGGACTGTGAGGTAGGATGGCTAGATGAGTTCCCGCCTCACCTAAATTCTGTCTAAACATATACACAATCAAGTCCATGTGGCCAAATGTGGTACGATCTAAAAGATCAAGTACATTTTTAGCCATAGTCTAACATATAAAACATTTGCTTGGATTAAAATGTAATAAACACAGTTTTCTACAGTGAAGCATGGTGTTGGCAGCATTATGCCATTACATTACACACAAGCTTAAACACTCTTATTTTCAATTCATGTTACAGTTCTCAAGGTGATGATTGCTATTACTCTTGTAGTTGCAATGCATTTTCTGGGTTATGATAAAAGATTCAAAGTGTTGATCCATTTGCTGTACATCATCCCAATTTATTAATCTTTAATTAACCTAGTCTGGGTCTGGAACTGCGTCTTACTGGGAGTAAGACAGGAATACACCATGAATTTAATGCCTTTTGCAGAGCAGAGTCCCACATGTTCCCACAGCTATTTACACCTGTAGTAAGGTTTCCTACAAGAATCTGTAGGAAACCTAATTCATACCCAAACTCTGGAAGTTCTGGATCAAATTGGGTACCCTGAAGCTTTTGAAGCAGGAAGCCTAGCTTATGTTCCAATGTGTCTACGGTGATAAAAGGGCATGCTGAGCTAACACACTTGTGTCTTGTTTACTATATAACCACTTCATGTTAAGAGCTCTCATTAAGAAAAGTCCACAAAATAACAGTTTGACAGCAAAACGAGATAAACGCCATTTTTCGAACTTTCATTCGCAAAAATGTTTGTCTAAAACAAAACAGTTTTGCAGCATTTGGGAGCTATAACGAGTATTTATGAATGTAACGATACTGAAAGAAAATTAAGTAGAGAGATAATTCTACAACCATCTTTGATTTTGCTATATTTGTATATATTAAAATAAATAAACAAACAAACAAACAAATTAATGAATGAATGAATTAATAACCTCAACCAACACTATGATGTGACACTAAACTGCACATTTCCATAGCAACAAATGCAACTGCAGGCTAATTTATCCACTGGGGCGAATGGATCCGTGTGAGGTGGATTCATAGCTTTTTGCAAAAAAATATCCAAAATTTACTTTGATATAACCAAAAATACCTCTGATGCTAAATTTTGTAATTTGTGCTTTCTAACACCCTTGTGAGTTAAAGAAGCTTCTAATACTTTCTTCTTCTGATAGGTTTTGTTTTTCCCAAAACTGCCAAAAAAAGTGAAGACGTCTCATTTTGCAGTCAAACTGTCACATATTATAATCAAGAGCTCAGATCCGACTAAAGTCTATATACTAGCAGGTTCTCCATGGGGTTCGTACCTCCTACAATTAGCCTGCAACCAGTAACGTCTTTTAAAAAACTACTGCACTACTTCCAACAAGTGTGAGCTGGTACGTGACTCATCTTCTTAAACATTCTACAGTACTCGCTTTTGCTCTTTCTCAGTCTCGCTCAGAGATTTTAATAATCTTCGGCTGTCCCAAGTGCAAACGCAGTGGGATCCACGGGGTTAGGTTTTGTCGATAGACATTTCTGCCACTCCGGACCAATTACACCCACTGCTGCTATTCCGGACTACAGCACTTCAGCTTTTCAAAGTTGGACTCGAGCTTTTTTTTTTCACCTTTTCTCTACCTCTCTGTATCTTGTAATTCTCTTTTTCATCGCATGCTCTCACAGCTTCCCTGTCCACCGTACACCACTTAATTCTTATGCAAAAAAAAAAAAAAAACACAACGTTCAGCGTTGAGTCGAGCTGATTACAAAAAAGAAAAAGTTGCATAATGGCACTGGGGACTCGAAAGACAAATTTACTGCGCTGCTCATTTTAATTGCACTGCAAACATCACTATGAATGATGACAGTCTCCTCTGAGAGTTCATTACACCGTAGCTTGTTTTTCTTTCTTTCTCTTTTTTTTTTTTTTAACTCAGTTTCTCTTAGCGGCGCATCCCGGATGGCTTTGAACACACAAGCCGAAGTGAATGACAATTCATAGTCATTCGAATAGCGCCTCAACCTCGTGGCCTTGAAATGAAAGATCTATTTTCGCTTTACATCCTTGTTAAATGTTAATCGTCTCCCAACGAAGCGAAACAATTTATTACAACTAAATCAGAACAACACCTCTAATCAAGCTCCATCTCGTTTACGCAAACAGATGTGCTAAAGGAACCTGTTCGTTTCATTTGCTGTTAAGGACAGAATGGAGAGAGAGAGAGAGAGAGAGAGAGAGAGAGAATCTAAACTTTTATCAGAGAAATGTATCTTGGTTGTGTAGTTAAACTGAATCGTGTAAGAGATCCCAAAAGTCCTTGGGGTCCAATTTCTTAACATGTTTTACTCTATAGCAACTTTCAGCAAACAATACTAACCTGTCCCATGACTGCCGACCTCCCTAATAGAGTAACAGCTGGAGGACCGCATATTCTACATTTTTGTATTTCATGTGTCTGTGTCTAGTCAAAAAATTTTTTTCTCTTTAGACAGATCACATTTACATTTTTGATCAGTCTCTGTCTACTGCTCATTATAAATTATTATTAGAGATGGAAAAAAAAATAAAAAATTCAGTTACGAATCATGATTCTGTCATGTGACTCCAAAATCAATTTTTTTCACTCACTCATTTTCTATACCGCTTTATCCTGTATTCAGGGTCGCGGGGACCTGGAGCCTATCGCAGGAGGCGGGGTACACCCCGGACAGGGGTGTCAATCCATCATTCACACACTATGGGAACGCCAATTAACACAACCTGCATGTCTTTGGACTGTGGGAGGAAACCGGAGTACCAAGAGGAAACGCACCAAGCATGGGGAGAACATGCAAACTCCATGCACACAGAGCCGGGAATTGGCCTGGCCGGGAATCCCAACCCGGACCCTGGAGGTGCAAGGTGACAGTGCTAACCACTACACCACTGTGTCACCCCATATTTTTTTTCAATACATTTTTTATTTGGATAGGTTTGTAGGTTGTAAACTGTTGCAGTTCCTCATTAATCCTACTTTAAAAGGATTAGCACTTTAAACTAATCACGCAGGCAGGTAGGCAGGTAGGCACAGCATCCTGTGTTGGAACAAATTATTTGCTAAGACTTTTAGAATTGTTACAAATTCTAATATATATATATATATATATATATACACAGTACTGTGCAAAAGTCTTAGGCATCATATTATATGTCTGCATAATTATGCATAAAATCATTCAGTATTTCCATATATAATTTAAAAATGAATAAATAAATAACATTACAGGAGAATATATGCATGGCTGTAAAGAAACAAAATATAGTACAAGACAGACCAGTTTTCAGATGTATATATAACTTATATATATATATAAAATCGGGATATTCATATAATCGTGATACAGAGTCGCTTTAGAAGTGGAATAGGCACCTAGGCATCGTAATATCGTATCGGTTGTTTACTAGTTGTTTCCCACCCCTAATGATTATGGAACAAAAAAAAAAATTATCCAGATGCACATCCGCTACTGTGTTTGTAGCTATTACTGAGATCTATTAAGAAATATATATTCCGTTCATATCATTAAATTGCTGAACTTTCTATATTTAAAACATCAGGTAATGAAAAAAAAAACTTCCAATGTATGTTCTTGTGTACATTACAAGTCTCACCAAGTTAATCAAAGACTTTTTTAGCCTCAGCATGAAATGTATATGCAGTAATTAAAAAGTTTGTCTCTGACAAAACTAGTGATACTGCCATGGATTATTTAGAATAAATGCACCTTTTAATGCGCTTTTGTAAATAAAAAAAAAGCAAGCGTGCTTTCGAAACGTTTAAATGATCATTACCACCTTAAATGTTCCCAATAAACCAATGTTGGAAGCAGGACTCGAACGCCAATGACTGCAATGAGAGCACTGCATGTTTACCACTGGACCACTAGGTGGCATGCTAGTAATTGTCAGTATGTAACAGTGAGCACCACTGACAACATATTACAGTCGAGTAATTTTGGAGGAAAGATGCACCTGCCAGTGACGTTTATGAAGGAACACTCAATAATCGTCTATACCGTTTTCTCGTGGATACAGGGTCACTGGGGGCCTGGAGACCTAGGGCACTAGGTGGGGTACACCCTGGACGGGGTGCCAATCCATTGCAGGGCACACACACTACGGATAATTTGGGAACTCCGATTAGCCAAATCTGCATGACTTTGGACTGTGGGAGAAAACCTGAGCACCCGGAGGAAACCCACCGAACACTGAAAGAACATGCAAACTCCATGCACACAGACCCGAGGTGGGAATCAAACCCGGAACCTAGAGGTGCGTGGGAAATTGTTGTGTCCATCCTGATCTCTGATCAGAATTCTAAACC
The DNA here is from genome assembly GCA_028565275.1 of Leiocassis micropogon. Taxonomy (NCBI): domain Eukaryota; kingdom Metazoa; phylum Chordata; class Actinopteri; order Siluriformes; family Bagridae; genus Leiocassis; species Leiocassis micropogon. The sequence continues at coordinate 4,018,756 of JAOVVA010000034.1, forward strand.
CTGTTATAAACTTCAGGGAGCATTATGTTGTGCGGTTGGATGTTAAATGGTTCAATTTTATTGTTTTGCAGTTGTATTTACAATGCTGTGTTTGGGTCGTTCATTCAACGTTATCTCAATGGTAAACTTTTATCAAATTTTAAAAGTAATTTCATTGCAATGTTGTTACACCTATATTGCTCATCCAAGGTTAGGGTTCTGTCTGGGAAGATTCTCTTGAGTACTTAATGTTTAGATAATACAGTCACGAACATTGCTTTTGTCATATCACACCTTTGTTCAACTACAGTACCATTAGTAACCATATGTAAACATATTGCATGTATATTATTTTCCCCCATTGTGTTAGAAATTATGCAATTATGAGAATGGGGTTGCAGGGTATCATGTCGGATTTCGGTTATATATTTAGTCCGCCCACTCCATGGGCTAAAAGTAATGTGAGGAATAAACATAACCCCAAAATAAAATGCACGGGGTTAGAAATATATAGAAATCTATTAATAACTGCATCGCTGGGTATCTCCAGTGGTGCTGCTCTATCAGCATTTTTTTTTTTTTGGTTCAGTGGATATTTTAAGTCATGCAGCTAACCAGAGTTCAGGTCGGGTGATTTATTTCTTCTGTCAAGAACATTCCACTGTTTTTCGCCTCTTTGCTCCTTCCCTTCCTGCTGTATGTTTCAGGTCATCATCCTGCTCTAAGGGGAAGTGTCATCAAGCAAGCTTGGAGGGATTCCCGGCATGGTTTGAACTTTTGTACTGTTTTGTACTTGTGCTGCTGCTGCTTCTGCTGCTGCTGCTGCTTCTGCTGCTGACATCCCATCATCACTAATCCATCCAAAGCACCTCGCACCAAGAATTAGCGAGTTATAACCATTCTGTTCTTGCAACTTTCCACCTGCCATGCTGCTTTTCATCCCGGCAAGTCTGACTTCAAGCTTTCCCCAGAGGCTCACACTGAGTGCTTCGAATAAAAAAAAACACTCTCGAAACACTTTTAAAAGACGGTGATGTAAACTTTTTTCTGATCCGGTAACTCTGTGTTGATCTGACAAGCTTATCGCGTCACGCAAGTTAGTTTGGAAAACAGTTGATATAGTACATGGAGGTGCAGGCAGCCAATTCGGATTGCAAGTTTCCAGTTCCAGATCATGAAAGGTATCCGAGAATGCACATCTATTTATGCTTGTCTTATGACCGTGGCACTAGATTGAGATCTAATATTGGTATTGGGATGGATCTGTGGGTGTTTTCAAATCTTTCACCTTTTTCTTGTTTGATCCCTTGCATTATTGCCGTTTTTTCACAAACACGGATAGAAAAGATGTGGACGGTGCAAACGCATAGCCTTTACTGCAATTTACTGGTATTCCCCTTTGACGATATGATATTACGTCTCTCGTCTAATGATGGTGTTGATCTCATCCTCAACCTTTAACTAAAAGGCAAACCATCTGTCAGATAAACCATTTGTTTGAATGATCTACCGCTCCAAATATAATACTTTTTTACGCTATGATGTCATCATCATAACTCACTCACTCATCGTCTATACTGCTTTATCCTGTATAAAGCCCGGTATAGCTCAATGGTAGCTCAGTGGTTAAAGCACTGGACTACGGTCCGGAAGGTCCCCCCACTCACCAAGTTGTCCCTGTTGGGCCCTTGAGCCAGGCCCTTAACCCTCAACCGATCAGATGTATATGAGATAAAATGTAAGTTGTTCTAGATAAGGGCGTCTGCCAAATGCTGAAATGTAAATGTATTTAGGTTAATGGGGGCCCTGGAGCCTATCTCAGGATACTTAGGGTACGAGGCGAGGTAAACCCTGGACGAGGTGCCAATCCATCACAGGAGATGGGTTGGCTTGTCAGTTGGTTGTTCACACACTACAAGCAAATTTGGGAACGCCAACTAGCCTAATCTGCATGTCTTTGGATTGTGGAAGAAAACCTTACCCACCAAGCAAATCAAACCTGGACCAAGGAGGTGCAAGGCAACAGTCCTAATCACTAAGCCACCGTGCCACCCACACTATGATATATGTCATACAGTAGTGGTCCTAGCAATGTGTTATGGGTCATCACATCTTATTCCCTATCATCACACTCCCTGAAAGTGTCTGCAAGCTTTAAACAGACAGCGTCCGCTTCCCCCAAACTCCCCTGCACCCTTGGCAGAAATTCTGAATCAATTTTCCAAACTATTTACCTCCTTTCCCAGAAACGCGCGAGCGATCCCGATCTGCATTTTTTAGCATATTGTAATGTGACCTTTCTGTCGCTGGTACTGATGAAAGGTTTGTGTCTGTGTTTGTGTCAGCGCAGCTTATATTAATTCCGATTTTGAAGGGCCTTCCGAACACGAATCTGCCCTGTGCCGGTATGATTTCACCAACAGCTGGGGTTAGGATTTACCATAGCATGAATAGACCTTTTTTTTCGGTCATGCTACTAACGGGATTAAGTGCACGCTTGGCTTTTAAATGTTTTTTTTTTTTGCTCGTTATTCCTGATAGCACTAAGTAAAAACGTCTGTGCCGTGACTCCAGTGAATTAGAGCTGTATCATACGGACAAAAGGACAAAAAAAAAACGAAGTAATGCTGACATTTGCTGAGGTATCATGATCCAGTAATCTTGCATTTGGTGTTTTTTTTTTGTCATGTACTGAATTGTGTGAGTATGAATGAGATCGGGATTGTTCTGTACAGCCTTATCTGTGAGTCTTCGGATAGCGGGAGACGGAATAAGCCCCTTTATATGCCGCACAAATGGAATCTGCTTCTCTGATGGCCTTTACCTGGGACTATTAACATCTTACATATATATATTGCTGAAAGATTTTTTTTTTCTTTAGAAAGTGGTGTAAAGCTCACATATTCCCTCGCTTTGGATGAACGAATGACGCTGTTAATCTGCCTCTTTCTCTATTTCAAGTTATCCTTCCTTAAAGCTGTCTGTCTCCCTCCCTACCTCTCTTTCTCTTTCTCTCTCTCCCTTTTCTCAGCCAGCAGCAGTTCTGACTAACTGCATGCATAATGAACCAATTGTCATTCGTGCTGCGGGCGTTTCTTCTGTCAAAATCAGCCCGTCCCAATATCGGCCACTGGACAAAGTTTTGCTTATTTCGGATTACAGCGAACACTGGTTTGGACGTGGGTTCGAGGCAGAGATTTCTCATAACTCAGATCCAACAAATATGTCTTACTGTATAACTAATAAGAAGAGAAAGAAGAAGATCAAGCTGATCGCGTTCTCCATCCTGTTCTTCTTCCATGTGGATCAAAAGCGACTCTGTCGGAGCGGTGTCAATCTGCTTTGTGTCCTTAACAGTGACCCCGCAAGCCTGTATCCTGATGCGGGAACGAAAACAGAACGCATGGCAGCGATCGGTCCCCGCTCACTCATCCGGAGCCTGAGTGGCAGTAATGAGCCGAATGTGAGTGTAACCTTGGATCATAGCGGGAGCGTCATTAATAAATAAAGAGTGTGTGAGTGACTGTGTGTGTGTGTGTGTGTGTGTAACTTTGCACGTTTGAGAAAAGAGAATGAACTTCAGTCTGAACCAAAAAGCTCCCCTACAGAGTCCTGGCATTCAACCTAACCCAACCACCCACACACATACTAACACACAACATTTTCTCTCTCTCTCTTTTTCTCTTTCTCTCTTCCTAAATGTCCATCTGTTATCTTCCCTTGGGGTCATATTATTCCCTCCATCCAGGGGGCTCTCTCTTTTTCTCTCTCTCTCATCCCTTTCTCCGACTCCCGAGCCAAAGCAGCATCCTCTCACAGATGCTTGGCGGCGCCCTCCTTGGCCTCAGCCCCGTCATTTCCAGCTCCAACTCGATATCGCGCTCTCTTCCTTGCCTGCTGTCTGAATCCAACCTCCATTTTGTGCCGCCGAAAGCTGGCTGTGCGGCTCCGCCGCTCCCCATCAGTAATGGTGGCAGATGCGGATAGAGATCCCGGATATCGTGAAAGTTAGAGGAATAATCTATGGTACATGAAGTTATAAGAATTATTATTTTTTTAAATCAGAACCGCACAAATCCATGCTTCTTCCCTCATTTCGATTGTAACCGGCTATTGCATCACAGATGGCTAATTAAAACAGAACGCGCTGGTTCGGATCGCGTGTTTGATGGTAAATGATGCATAATAGATCTGTAAAGGATGATCCAGTCAAAAAACGACTGATCAGGAAATATTAAGACAAGAAGAAGAAGCGAAGAAAAGATTCATTTGTTTTTTTCCTGCATGAGTCTATAATATGAGGGGCATACTAACTTTTAATCGCAAATCTCTCCTGCCAAAATCTCCCTCTCTGTCTAAGAGAGAAAGAGAGAGAGAAAACGATCGTCTTTCAGGAAACTGGGCCACTTGACTCTCATTTGAATAAAATTCAAATTTGCAGCACACACGGTAGAATTCGCGGTAGAATCCAGAAATAGAAAGGGGTTGAGTGAGTGTTCAGGGGCCTGTATGGGGATTTGTGCAGAACGGTGTAGGTAAACACACACACACACACACAGATACCAGACGTATACACCTCATACCCGGCGCCTTGACTGATATTCCGTTAATGTCGCCTCAGCCAGATGGAATTCTATCGACTGTAACTGACTATTGCGTCTCCAGGGTCCGGCTTCGATTCCCGTCTCCGTGCTTGGTGGGTTTCCTCCAAGTACTCTGGTTTTCTCCGAGACTTGGTTAGGCTAATCAGTGTTCCCAAATGGCCTGTAGTGTGTAAAAGTGTGTGCACCCCCCTTTCAGTGTGTACCCCGCCTCGTGCCCCATGTCTCCTGGCCCACCCGCAGCCCTGTAGTGTGAGTGTAAATCTGTGCACATGACTCCATGTTGTCCTACCTGTCCTGTTGCTCTTGGTCACATCTGTAAGCAGGACAGAAAAAGATTGAGGAGAGAAGAATAGAGTAAAGAAAAGGAAGAAATGAGAGAGAAAGAGAGGAGGTGGGGGGAGAAAAAAAAAAGAAATATCAGCACTTTGCCACTGAGTGTACAGTAGCGTGGTGAAGAATGGCAGTAGTAGTGGTGTTAAGAATAGTCTCTGTCTCAGGCACACACTCATTTATTATACACTTGACATGAAGGAGCATGTGACTATGCCTCCAGGACCCAAAGTTTGCGCACGTTACATTTATAATTGTCAGCGTTCGCTACAACGTGTAAGTGTGTGTGTGTGTGTGTGTGTGTGTGTGTATGTGTGTGTGAAGAGAGAAAGAGATTCTCAGAAGCAACTTTCAGCCCACATGCACCTCACTGAGGTCATTTTGCTCAAAGATCTTCAAACACACACTCTCACACACGTACACGCACACACACACAATGTGAAATGTGAGTCTTTCCAAGTGCTTTTTTCTTCTCAAAACCAGTAATGGTTACAGAGAGACAGCGAGTAAGAGAATCAGACCGGCCTATTTGCCATATCCTCCAATTCTCTCCTCCACACTGACATTCATTTCAGAGTAAATTTATGAAGCTCCCATTTTCAATGCGAGCTCTTCTCTCTCTCTCTCTCTCCTGAAACTCCTACAGTCCCGTTCCCACACTCCTCCGGTGCATCCAGGGACATTCTGTATCTCAAACACCGGGCTGTCTCTCTCTGAAAAGTCTGTGCTAACATCATGGAGGGAGAGAAAAGCCTGAGAAAAAGAGGTCATGATGAAGCAATCAGAGACGAGGAAAGCGAAAGAGTTCTGATAGATAAGAAATATGTTGATATATACAATAAATATTTGTGGTCCATAGATTTTGGAACAATAGCTAAGATGTTTTTGGCATTGTGTGTACACCACCACATTGAATTTGGAATAAAATGCTTAAGTCACTACTTTCAGCTTTAATTCAATATATATGGTGTCAGGGGAAGCTCAGTAGTTAACACACTGGACTACGGTCCAGAAGGTCCCAGGTTTGAGCTCCACCACCACCAAGTTTGTCCCTGTTGGGCCCTTGAGCCAGGCCCTTAACCCGTAACTGCTCAGATGTATCGTCTTCTTTTTTGCCTTTTGGCTGTTCCCTTTTAGGGGTCACAACAGCCAATCATCCTCCTATATCCAATTCTATTTTCCGCATCCTCTTCTCTCACACCAACCAACGTCATGTCCTCTCTCAAGGGGGGACCTACTTGGTATTAGGCGCACACATATTGATCATCCACCTAATATTGAGTAGGTCCCACATTAGCCACCAAAACAGTAATGACTTGTGTGTTATATCTACTGGATCAGACTACACGGGGGCCAGATTTCGCTCCCATGTGCATCAGTATGCCTTGGCTACCCATGACCCTGTTAGCAGTTAACTTTTGGCATGTCCTGACCACTGCAGCCCAGGAACATCCAACAATACCTGCAGCTTTGAAGTTGGAATTTACAATTTGGCCCTTCTCACAGAAACTACAACGTTTTCAATATCTTGTTACAATGGAGGCTGGAAGTGGGTGGGATATATAAGGCAGCAAGTGAACCTTTTTTCCTGAAGTTGATGTGTTGGAAGCGAGAAAAATGGGCAAGCGTAAGGATTTGATTGACTCTGACAAAAGGCCAAATTGTGATGGCTAGAGGACTGGATCAGAGCAACTCTACAACTCAAGTCAAGTAGGCTTTTATTGTCACTACAACCATATACAGTTTAGTACACAGTGAAATGAAACAACGTTCCTCCAGGACCAAGGTGCTACATACAACATAAATGAACAAAAAACTAACTAGCTAACTTAGAGACCTACTTAGCCGGCTAGCTAGGACAAGACAGATTGACATTTTAAGTTAAGTAAAAATGCAGCTCTTGTGGGATGTTGCCAGTCTGCAGTGGTCAGGACATACCAAAATTGATCCAACAAAGGAAAACCAGTGAACTGGCGACAGGGTCATGGGTGGCCAAGACTCACTGAGTCGCATGGGGAGCGAAGGCTGGCCCGTGTAGTCCGATCCAGTAGAAGTGCTAGTGTTGATCAAATTGATGAAAAGGTTAATGCTGGTTGTGATCGACAGGTGTCAGAATACACAGTGCATCACTGTTATGGTGGCAAAAGGGGCGACCTACTCAATATTACGCAGGGGATCATGATGTTATGGGTGATCAGTATGCAAATGCTGAAATGATATTACATGCAATTAAACTCCTAAATGGAAATGTGTAGTGCAAAAAACGCATAAGAAGAAGTTATCAGATTGAAAGTAAAGGAGGAAAACCTTGTCTTACACGCTATAAAACAAGACCTAAGGTGTGTCTGGGTACTGTAACGTAGTATTGTGTGCATGTGTACAGCGGCAGGCAATTTACTGGCTGATCCTGGATAGGAAATTAATCCCTCATTGGGGATTCAAACCAACATGATAGCGAGAATAGCACTATTGGGAGAGAAAATAAATACATTTGGATAGAACAATATAACAATGTCAATGTGACACACATACAGAACGAAGAGCAGCAGGATGGTATGTACAGGACTGTATATACAGTATATGGCACAAAAAAAATCTAACAGAATCGAATTCACCTAGATGGAGAAAGAATAAGTAAGTGTTTGTTTTCATTTTTAATTATGTTTTTATATTTGTATCCAGTCTAGCACAAGTTAAATAAACATGGTTAAAACCCAAAGGAGGTTAAATATTAAAGTCACTGTCTGTTTTATACTCGTGTTATCTTATTACTGGACGTACATTAAAAATGGATAAGGTACATATTTGTCAAATATTATTTCAAAACTTGATGCAAATAAAACAGTGCGACACTTTCGCCATTTCTCTGCACAGCTCAGCTCAGAAAGACAGATACTGTATGGGCCTTGATGTGCCTCGTCTTTTGAGTGAGTTCATGCATACGAGTTATGCACAGACCAGGCCACCATAACTAAGTCCCCTAAGCTTCTGATCGGCTTAAAGAAGGGACAGAAAAAAAAACACGTTTGTACGTTTTAAAATTTTTAAAATTTGAATAAGCTGTCGACCATGACTGATTACCAGAGGACAGATTATAATAGTACTGTACATCCAGCACCGGATGAGCACGAGCACTCGATTGTTCCAGCTGGCCACTTAGTGAAAGCAATGATCGATTATGATTGTGACATTTACACATTAAATGTGTGAACAAAATTCACATCAACTCAAAGTTCATTGCCGAGTAATAGAAATATAAATCTGTAGTCATGCAAATTCTAAATATTATAACTGGTAAAGGTTCTCCATTATGTCCTGCCGAATAGAGCTGTGAAATTTAATCAATCTTTACAGATCGGTCGATAAGGTTAACTGAATCATTTGAATCAGTTATTCAATTATGAATCGATTCAATTTTTCAATACGATCCGATTTTATTTGCATAGTGCATTTAAAAGCAGTCATTGTTGCAAAGCAGCTTTATAGAATCAAAGGATGAGTACGAAATGTGTGAGAACAATACTGCATGTATGAATCAAAATGATCAGATTGCCCCCAATTCACACTTTTTAAATGATTTAGATTCACTTATCTAATAAAATAATGAAATGGACTAAATTAAATGAAATTTCTTTAAAAAACATTACAGCTTTTGCATAAAAAAGGAACTATTTGCATCTTCTTTTTTGGACTTTATGGCCAGTTGGGGCAATACCGCCACCTACTGGACTGGAGCATGAGGCTGGTAGAAAAAAATGATTGATTATCAAATTGTATGGGAAATGTCATTTAAACAATTAACAACACAAGTTAAACAGCATTTTAATGCATAACAATGTCAACTTAATTAGTTTTTTTTAAATACTTCAGAATGCTTCAGAAATAAACGAATCAGACTTTAGTGCTAGTGAAATTGCAAGGCTGAAAAATGAATCAATCGCATCAAATGGACAGTCTACCTACATTAAGAGTAACAACTCTATTTTGAGGCATGACATTTTTTCAAAAACTCGAAGACAAAAATCATTAAATACTCCTGTGACATTCCATGCTACAGAAATGCATCACAATTTTAAATGTAACTGCTAGAAATTTACTACAATGTACCATGATGTGTACAGTACATATGTAAATGCTGACAAAACTGAAAGCTGCCATATTCTGTAATCCTATTGCACCACCTTTTCTTTTTTTTTTAACTGTTTGACGAAGATTAAGCCCAGTCCTGTTTATATGCCTAAATCCTAGTTTAAATATCGCCAAATCCTGATAATCCTACAGAACCACAATGCATACAAGCTTCATTGATGAGCAGGAGCTTCAATCACAACAATGCCAGACTTATAGTTCTGGTGGAGTCCAAGTCTCGCATGTAAAGGGTATTTAGTCATGCTTTGTGACTTGCTCTGTGTAAAGATCTGAGAACTGAATTGTTTCAAACTAACACAGCTGGTCTAGGTTGTCTCTAGAGTTTTTTTATAGCGACGCTAAACATTTGTTCACTAAAGGCACAAACAGTGGAAGCTTATCATCAGAGGTGCATGGCAGTCTAGTAATGTAGAGAAAGATACACTGATTTTTTTTTTCTCAACCCCAATACATTTGGGGGAAAGAATTACTCTCTGAACCGGTTTGCTACTGCTTACTATTTAAAGGAACACATATTAAGGTTTTTTTGTTTTGTTTAATGAGGCTTTAGTTTGACACCATGAATTCTGATTAATTCATAAACACTTAATTCATACACACTTACAAACACATAGTGCCACACAAGTCACAATGCATAAAATTAAATAATTTAAAAAATGCAAAAACTTAAAAAAAAAAAAAAATTTTATTTACAAAACATTGTTTACATGATTACCATTTAATTGTGAGCACAAACATATCCTGCTCATGACGAGCTTATGCTAACACATCTGGTGCTACGTAAGTAACTGATAATTACGTTATTTTTCACTATGTACATAGGCTGGAATTATGAATTATTAGTTGGGAGATTAACTATCTAAATTTATATTTTATTAGTGTATAATACATATTCCATCCGTCCATCCATCTAGGAACCTCTGTAGTCCAACTAGGAACCGTGGAGGCCAATTGTGACTGTTGTAGTGTATTTATTCCCATTTTTACGACTGTGGTAGGACCTCCAGTCAACATTCACAATCATATTCACAATTCGCCATTTAGCAAAATAACTGCATGTCTTTGGACTGTTGGAGGAAACTGGAGTTATTATCTGAAACCCACCAAGCACGGGAAGAAAATGCAAACTCCATGCACACAGACCCCGAGATGGAATCGAACCCAGACCCTGGATTTACAAGGCCACCGCCATGATACATCTGTAGATTCCAAGTATGTTTAATTTCGACAGCTTCAAGAGTTAATAAGTCATTGCTAATGAAATTAACGTAGATTTAATAGATTAAAATCAATAAACAAGGTTAATACAAACCAATAAAGTCCATTCAAGAATTAATATTAAAATCGATATGAATGTTTGAATACAGGACACACGTTAAGGCCTTCAGAAGTTCACCTGACAATATCATATCCATATGATCCCGCATTACCCACAAATTCAAGCCGGATTATGGGTGCGAGCCTAAGTGTGTGTCTGTTCCATCTGGCGCATCTCTAAATAGGACGAACGAGCGGACGGGCGAAGGCAGAGAAGAGCACGACGGAAAATGAATGCGGGCTCGGTCTAATTATTGTTCAATTAGCGCGGTGACAGTGAGCATTCCCACCGCTAGTGTCACACTTTAACCTGCTCAGTCGGCCGGAAATACAGGCAGCTGCTCTTTACCACCTTCCATTAGAGCCAAGATGGCAGCCTGGAGCCCGTCCAGCACGAGATGGGAAAAAAAAAAACAATAAGCAAGGAGAGGGAGAAACAAAAAAGAGATTAAAAATGGGAGAATCAGGGAGAGATTTTGTGATTTATAAAAAAAAAAACTACTATAAAAATACAGCTTCAGAGAGAAGCAGTCAGCACATTGGTAATATATATCTACTATAATATTATATATTACAGTATTATATGATATATACAATATATATTGCGTCACAACTTAGTGACATAGACTAATGAAAATGCTTCTAATTCGCATTCTTTCCAAACAATAATTCTCATGATTAATTATATAATGGGTGTTCAAGTCAAACCTGGATTTTTATTATGCAGAATAACAGAAGACAGTTATGAGACTAAAAACTCCCTTTATTTCTTTATATACAGTAATCCCCTGCTACACTAATGCACTTACATGCACTTATCCAAGCATTTTCTATCAAGTTCCATCAAAGATTTCTCAGTACACCGGAGCCATGATCGGACTGCCTGCTTCACGTCGGCCTCCCAGGAACTCCTTGAATGGCCCAAACATGTGGAAATGGCTTGGAGCGAGGTCAGGACAGTAACACAGTGGCAGTAACTCACAATAACTGATCTTGGTGAACGATTGTGTGTAGAGAGACGTGTCTCTTCCACAAAGTTATCCGTAGATTTTGAAGGATCAGGCGTGTCAGAGGGCTCAGAGCCATCTCGGCCAGGATCGTAATTCACGGACATACGGCTTTCTTTAAAACGTTCGCACAATTCAGATGTTTCACTGCAAGTCTCATTACCGTTCCGTAATTGAAGTCTTAAAGAAGTCTTGAAGATTAAATGTCAATCGGTTTTACTCCTCCATTTACAAGTCCCGGTTTGACTCGAACACCCCCTCGTTTTATTAACAGCAGTCTGAGTGAAAAGTAGAATCTCTGAAATACTGACAAGCCTCGCTTCAGTAGAAGAGATTACAGTAGAACAGAGGAAAATCTGACCTTTTCTACAAAGCAGTTAACATCAAAGTCAATATCATGCATTTGTTTGTCAAATAGAAGTAGTACAGAATTCTGAATATTAAATATGCAAGATATTTTCAAAATTGTAATACCTTGTGTTTATTTCCAATAAAATAAAATAAAAAAATCCAGATGTTTAAAGTGATCTCAGACTTTTGGACCCCAGCGTATGTCTAATTCTACAACAATGTCAATAAATTTGCATTACAGGAGACTCAACTCCCATGTTTACTGAGCTGCTCTACTGTGTATGCAGTACATGACTCACATGCTCCCAATAAATTAAAAAAAAGCTGATAATTTCAAACAAAAACAAGACAAGTTTATTCTTATTTAAAAAAAATTGGAAAAATATTGCACTGTATATACATCTTTATGCAATTACTTTCATTTCTATTGATGTGTGAAGAGAAAGTAAGGCTACTAGGCAGAATGATGTGTAGTTATGACTTTTATAGACTGCCTGAGCAAAAGAAAAAAAGCGAAGCCACCGGGTCAAATTATTGACCTGCATCAAGATAGGAAAACTACTGGAATTGCATTAAGAACTATTATTAAAACCTGGAAGGATAGTTCTGAACCATCAACTTCCAATGTAAAAAAATGGAAATTAGATGTTTAGTAGTGCACACACACACACACACACACACACACACACACACACAATGCGATGAGAACTCACAGGAACAGCTGAGCATCCATAAGAGAACCACTAATCAGAAAAAAAGCATTTTTTCCTAGAAAGCATAAAGATTAGACTTTGGAGCAATGGAAACAAAGGTCATGTGATCTAATGAGCTCAGATCGACCCTGTTCCAGAGCGATGCATGCATCGGGGGAAGAATGGGAACGCATGAAGTGATGCACCCATTGGTACAGTATGTACAGTATGTACAGTAATAGAGAAAGAGGACAGCATTACTTTTCAGTTATTCTCTGAATTTATTGTATTTCTTTATAAACGCATTTCCATTTCATGATTTGACACGTTTTATAAATATGTATTATTTATACAGTATATATGTATCGTTTTCTCACCTTATAAACTCTGACTGTCATTTTCTCTCACAGCCCTACAAAACTCTTAAGGCTTAAACTTACCTTTATCTTCTTTCTGTAGGATTTTATTGATATTCTGTATGATATGTTTTGTCTCTAAAGTATTTTCTTAATAGATGCTCGAAAAAAGTTTGCTAGCAAAGTGTTCATTTTTATATATTACAACAAAAAAAACACACTGTAATATTGATTAAACAGTTCATTTAGAGTAAAAGTAATATTGAGCCTTTAATGGGCCGACATGTAAAAAAAATGACTGTGGGTTGTTGCCATGGTGACAAAACAATCGTTCCCAAGCCGCTGACGTAACCGCTTTCCAGTCGTGGTTCTTTTGTTTGTTTGTTTTCTTGTTTTTTTGGACCTGATTTTTTATTTTACCAGCTGAGAATGATTAGGTACTGGCATCATGTCCATAAAAACCTCTCCCTCTTTCTCTCCTGGCACTCCTTAAACAAGGATTAGGATTAACCAAGAGCCATTATGTTGGTGCGTTAGAGTCAGTGTGTGTGTGTGTGTGTGTGTGTGTG
>JAOVVA010000034.1:4045431-4058040 GCA_028565275.1 Leiocassis micropogon
AAAACAAACAAGTCACGAATCGAAATCTCCTGCAAAAGGTAAAAATAAACCTGTTCCAAAAGCACATATCAATGTCATGGTGAGGTATCTACAAACCCTTGGTCATAAAGTGTATCAAAAGGACATCGTCTGGACTTCTCATCCCTTCGGCCGCAAGAACTTGGGCCTCTTAAGGAAGTTTAGAGAAGCCATGTATCAAAGTCGCAATTTCATAAAGCGTCCTGAGATGCAGCGTTACAATCTGAAATGTCAACTGCAAAGATAGCGACCTTAAGGCCTTTCGGAGGGTTTTAACGCCTCGCAAGTGCTGCTGAGCTCACAGACATTAAAAGCGGTGAGAAAGAGGAGAGGTCTGAAGAGGGCACAGAGGATCAGAAAGGACAACACTCGCCCCAGCCACGGACTCTTTAACATTTACCATCTGGTGGACTTTAGAAAGAGCATGCACTGCCGAACAAACAGACTAGCAAACTCTTTCCTCTCAACTCATGCAATCTTAGTTATTGGTGCAGCTCGTATTGAAGGCTATAACTAAACCTGATTAAAGCCTATGCACTTTTATTATTATTAGGGCCAGGAATTAATCGTGTTAACTATCACAATTATTGTACTTTTTTTTTTTTTAAATGAATCATTCTTACCCAGGCACAACTAACGCACCTTTTCCATCAAGGTGGTTCCGGAGCCACTTTAGACCCATTGACCAATTTCGAACCAGTTTTTTGTTTTCAGACAGTCCTCAGATGGCGGCACCAACACTTTGAACAAAGAACCGCTAACGTCAGGGTGTGGGTCAGGATTAACATCTAAAAATTCTTTAAAAAAATGGACTCAATATGCAGTGGGCAGCTCGAATGCTTTCTAGTAATGATAAAGCCAGGAGAACTGCTTGCAAAGCCATGTTGCTGTTGTTATTATTACTGTGCTTGGTGCAAGCCTTGCTGGGACAGTAGAGACATACGCGGAGACATGAACCCCCCACCTGGTTCACTTTGGTAGAAAAGTGGTTATAGATCTTGGCAAAGTTTTGCATTGTGGGGCATGTCGGCCATCTTAGTAGCCATGGTAGAAAACAAGAAGTCCTTGAGGACACAACTTAAGCAAATAAATCCTATAATCGAAAGACAAATGAAAAGTTCTCAAAAGAACTTAGGGACCAGTACTTGGAGAAGATACAACTTGTAAATGATTTGGATCCATACCAGATTTGCAACAAAGAGTGGACCAATAATACTGACCTGCTACCTAAACATGACAAAGGTTTTTTTTTATCTTTTCAGTGTTAGTGTGTATTCAGCCAAGCAGCTCAGAAATTATAAATCTCTCAAGTCATAAGTTCACAGGTGCATGAGTACTGCACTTCTAAAATCTTCAAGCCAGAAAGCTGTGCTAACACAGTCATTCGAACAAAGGTACAGTATAGGCAGTCAAACCCGTCTTAAAGGGATAGTTAAAGAGATATTTTCAAGTCTTCTTGCAAAAATGTATTCCAAAGTTCAGCTGAGACTCATACGAAGCTGTGGCAGTCCCACTGAGCTGAATCAGGTTGGTATTTTTCAAAGTTACAGTGTGTTTGGTACAAATTTATCTTTTTTCTCTCCCTGGAAAATAGTTGTACAGCTAGTTCAGGTTAGCCATGCGGCTAGTTCCAGTTATCCATATGGTTAGTTTTGGTTACCCATAAGGCTAGGATATTTGTACTAAATGCACTGTAACTTTTTAAAGATACCAACCTGATTTTGTTTAGCGGGACTGCAGAAGCCTGAACTTTGGAATGCATTTGTGCATGGAACGAGAGTTGTAAAATTTGGCCCTGATATTGTACTCGCGTTCACGTTCGGTGTACAAAGCATGAAAAATTATAACAAGCTATTGTAATGCACCTTAATTTTGATTTATTGTTCCTTTGTTTATGTCCCAATTATTACCATCAGTTCGATTTTGATTGGGTTTTAACTGGAGAGTTAATAAAAGTTGTTTACTTTTTTGGCACATTTATTGGACACAGGTAGGACGTCTTCAGGACAAATCACACTATAGACCTACTGGGGATGTCTCCAGGACCCAATAAAACCTAAATATGTTAACACCCAAGATGTGTTAAGGACTCATTTCCTAAAGCCGTCTTTATACAATACTTAGTAATATAAAAATTTTGTGAAGATGACTTAAATACCTTGCCTTTTTTGTTTTTGTTTTTTTTAAACAACTTCTATAGACAGCCCAAGGGCTAGTCTGCATGGGCTGAAACTGAATTTCTTGCTTTCGGAGATCATTCGCAGCCCAAACATGAATTTCAGGATGGTGTATTGCGGTTACGATAAACTATCGACTTACGCGATCTTAAGTTCTAGCGTAAAATGATAACTAAGACACACTTCCATTTTTTTAAAACTTTCAATTCTGTACTACTCTTTACTCATGCTCGAGTCCAGTCCATACGTATTCCTTTAGGTCTAAATATTAAAATGGAAAATTTTGCCATTACCTCATTGTGTCTTGTGTCATATAATCCACCTACAGACATGCCTACATAACTAAATGTATTCATTAGAACAAATCTCATCGGTATCATGAAAGTTTATTTTTTTTCACCCCCACCCAGTCTCCTTTTTTTTTTTTTTTTTCACATCAATCCACCCCGTCATTACAAAATTAATGCGGTGTGAACCTCGGAGTCTTCACTCCCACAGAAAATGGTGTGGCAAAACCCTACCATGGATATTTAAAGACCTATAAAAAATTCTCTCTCACCAGGTCTCATGGGACTCCCAGAAACTAGTTCATGAATGCAAAAAAAGAACCTCCTCCTCTACAAAATGCCTATCTCCTTCTCTCCCATCTCTGGTTCCCGCTCTCTGTTGCCACGGCAACGGCCCAGCGGACGGCACTGCCAGCCTGTGGGATGTGGGCAGCGGCTGCCGTCCTATAGTTAACGCCAGGGAGAGCCGAAAATAAACTCCCGACGAGAAACACGCACGAATGTGCAAACACGCAGGAGAGACGGCTCCTGAAAGCCTCCGGGTGCGAGTAGAGGAATCTGATGCCTGCGATTTGGTTGGTGAAAGAGCTAAAAGGAGGCAAATGTATAATTCAGAGTGTTTGTGTTTGTTTGGCTGTTTAATCTTCAATCTAACAATCCCGGGGTGTCACTTCACACGCAAAAGACTGCTTAGAGAGAGATGGAGAAGGGAAAGAGACTCTCTGTAATCTGCTGGAAGTCTGCATGCTAGGAAGAGTGTTTGTCCTGGCACACAAAAACACACATATACAGCAAGAGAGAAAGAAAGTGAGATAGAGGACTACTGTATATTTACCATAAATCATCTCATATAAATAAAAAAAAAGCAATATTTAACTTTATATTTAAATGAAAAAAATTTTTTCGCTTTCCAAAACCTAATTGTTTATTATTAAGTACATTAATGATAAGTAATGCAACTTGAATGAGCCAAAACTATAAGAGTGAGAAATGAAGTGTAAAACCAACCATGGTAATTAATAATAATTATAGCTCGATATGCTTTCTGATAAGACTGGAAATTGCAAGACGTTTTTTTTCCCCCATTAAATAATTACAACCTTGCTACAGCATGCCAATGTTACATTTTAACCCTCAATGCTTTTTAAAGTAGACGCCCACGATTGGCTAGGGTCACTATGATTGATGTGAGAGTGTGATTATGCCATCCCTCCCCTGATAGATACTGTAGATATATCTCTAGGCTCCTGGCTGCAGCATCATCTGGGAATCAAACTCACCACGTCCAGATGATAGTGGCGAACTAATGCTTTACTGCAGCTACACTCAGGAACCTTTTCACGCTCACTCATTCGCTATAGCGCTTACCATGTACAGGGTGCTACTTTTGTACGGCAATTAATTTATCAGTAGTTGTTGGTGTTAGTCTTTCAGCTGCTACCGTTGAGGGGTCGCCACAGTGGAATAACTTGGCACAGCGGATCCAGCGGCTGTGGTTTGGGCATTGGCCGGGAATTGGACCCAGGCCTTATGGCAGGCGAGAAACCTACCAACGAGCCACCAACGCCCAATTCATTTATCAGCAGACTGACTCAAAAAATTCTTCAATGTTTGCATTGGAGGTGGTAAAATGTTGCCGTTCTTCTATAATCCTTCAGGTGGCATGCTCTCAACCATTCACAACAAATTGTTTTTTGAGACCTGTAACAAAATTTGGAAAAAAATAAAGCTTAATATCAAATCGGGGTTATTTAAAAATTTGTATTATGATTATCTGATCAGGTGGTCCCTGGTGATTCCCATCTATACTGGATAGGGTGCCAATCCATCACCGGGCACAGGCACAGACTCTCACACTACAGGAAATTTGGGGATGCCAATTAACCCGCCAAGCACAGGGAGAACATGCAAACTCCATTCACAAACACCCAAGGCAGGAATCAAACCCTTCGGAGTCTAAGGGAGCAAAAAATGTCCATGCTGTCTGGGTGGCACAAATTCTCAGTTTACTGAAATTGAGTGTATTGCTGGTAGTTTGCGCTTTGATAATTTTTGTCATGTTGCACACCCCGAGTCCATGGTTCCTTGGAATTATAAAGAGGGATTACTTGTGTATAATAGACTCTCCCTTGAACTGCTCTGGAGTCAAGGTGACTCGTTTTGATGTTGACTCAGACTCTCCCGTGCCACTTTACCTGCACCCCAGACACGAGGCCATGACAACACACTACGGCCCTCGACCGCTCAGGTGTACTGTAAGTGTGTGCATTGTATCTGATTTGTCCTCTGCACCCGCGAGGGAGCCGCTGCCGTGCTGAGTCTCCGGTATGAAGGACACATTTAAACAGCGTGAAGCAACTCAACAGCTACTTTGTCAACACGCGGACACCTTCTCTGGCACTAATTAGGGCTCTACGCCATGCTGTATAATTTGTTCATCAGAATCAGCTGTGAAATGCAAATAGGAGTTCATCAACACCGAGCGTTCCTAGCCAAGTGTTTAATTAACATTACATTTTAGGGACACATCATGGTACCTGTACCGGAGGAGATGTAAATGGGACAAGGCTGCCTAGGTAGCGCCTAACCTGGACAGCACAGATTACAAGATTACAGTATGTTTCTGGACTATTATTTATGCATTTATTTGACAAGCAGGTTCATTAAGGCCATAACCTTGGTGGTCCTCGCTTTTTTTCTTCTCAGATCTAACAAAGAAAAAAAAACTAAGGGCCTGTATTAGTTTGTCCAGATGGTATATAACAAGTTACAGCACACACAATTGATTTGTCAGTAGATTACGTGATGGTGTATGTATCACAATATTCATATCTATGACTTAAGCACTGTACTTTGTGTTGAGTGTCTTCACTACTGCAATTATAACCCAGCACTCTACCTAGGTTTCATTTTCTCGTTTTATTTAGTCACTGGTAAAGCCAACTTGTACTGTATAACCAACTGAAAAAAACTAATAAAGCAGGGAAACAAAAACAGCAAGCTTTTTCACAAACAAAGGTTTGATTCTCAACCCAAACACTTATTAAAAGTTTAGTCTGTGCTGAAAAAAATTAATAAATAAGACAATATTTAAAAATAGACAAAAAACATAACAACCAAGACAAACAAATTTAATTGATCTACAGTAGAAATTGTCCACCCACACAAGTATTGTATATTTGTAATATCTGAATATTAGTCTGGCTTAGACAGTCAGTTTGAGGTTTAAAGGCAAACAGGGTTAAACCTGATATAATGCCTTGCACAATTGTTCAAACTACAGTATATTAAAGTCATTGGCTTAGTGGTTAGCACTGTCACCTTGCTCCACCAGGGTCCGGGTTCGATTCTCGCTCAGGGTCATGTGTGCATGGAGTTTGCATGTTCTTTCCGTGCTTGGTGGGTTTCCTCCGGGTACTCCGGTTTCCTCCCACAGTCCAAAGACATGCACATTAGGCTAACTTACATTCCCAAATTGCGTGTATGTGAACATTGTAAATTGGATAAAGCGGTATACAGTATAGATGATGTGTGAGTGAGATTTGTCTGGATTGTACCAGAAAGTATTTCTTATGCACACCTACATGTTCTTTAATTAAAAATAAATATACATACAGTATTATACACAAGTCTGGAGCCACCCCTCATTTCTTCATATTGAAATTAAATAAAATGATTTATTTAAAGAAATGGGAGAGAATGTTATACTGTGAAAGGCTGCAAAGTGCCCAAAGAACAACAACCTCAGCAGCAACCTCATTTCCCCTCTCATCTGGTCAAACCACTCAGCATTCAGCATCACCAGTATACTAATCATCTGGCATCATCTGCACCTGTTTCTCACTGGTTCATGCCTTAACTATGTTAGATAGGTTTGTATGCTTGAATGGCTCATAGGTCACTTTATGGCTTAACAAACAATGGCAATTCAAGCTTTACATCTGTTGGGATTAAACCCAGCCAGCTTTGCACATTGTTTAGGAGTGATTTCCTCTATTTTAAATGGCAGATTCGCTCTAGGTTCTTCCAAATGGCTGGACGATGTTTGTTGATCACAACACCTAGGATTACTATCTTGATTAATTATATATACAGTATATATATCTTCCTCTATTTTTCTCTATCAATTCTCCCTTTAGTCTTGAAAAGGAGCCCAGGATGTGAGGATGAAAACCATGATGCTACCACCACCATAGTTCTCATAATCCCACCTTAGGTTTGCACTACATATAGCTCTATGGGACTTGGTTTTGGTTACATCACACCATCTTTTTGATGGGTGATTTCCTTCCCAGCCAGAATCTTATATAGTCCTTAATGGACCTTTTGCTCCACTTTCATTCACAGTACTCTGTAACCTTCAGAGTGACTGTAGGCCTGATGCTTTTAAATATAATTTTACACTCTATTCCTAAATGATTACACTCTATTCCAGAATTATTACTTCCTGCTTATCTTCCTTACTTTTCATTTTCATTTCTTTCCTTTAGACTAAAAGTCTCCTTGATGACAGTTCAACTGAGGTGTTTTTTGTTCAGAAAATGTTTTAATATTTCATTAGTTAAGGACAATTATAAGTCAATGGTCTCGTCATTAGGACAATAACTTTAATCTGCAGCCTCAAGATACTTTTTCTTAAATCCTTATCAGTCTTTAATTATTTTTACATGAATTTAATTAAAACTTTAAAAAAAAGAATATCTATATTATTCAAACATATTTGCGAGCCACTGTAAAAGGTTTTGGAATTATCGTGATATGATAGAAAACTTATTATCAGTCCTGCCCAACTCCTAACCTGTAATGTTATGTTAGATTTATGACAGTATCTCATATGAGCTTTCACACTGGGCACATGTTTATCTTTTTCTGTGTCTATACTGTATGTGTGCTGATGGTGTGATGTTTAATAAGAATTACATCATCCACAGTGCTTCTAGTGTGTGCTGTTTCCTTTTTTTCTTTTTTTAGTTTTCAAATAGATGTTTGATTGAGAGAGAATGGTGTGGCTTTAAATTAGATTTTATATGTGTTTGCACTGTTGGAGACACACACATTCTGTACAGGATGTGTGTGCTTGTGAACCGTATGCCTGTCTATGTATGTGTGCATGTGTTGAAGAAGGATATGATCAGCTAAAGAGCAATAACTTTCTTCATTCTAGCGAAATACTAAAACCCTGGTTATGTGAAAATAAAGTATTTGTCTTTATGAGAGCTGGAGAAGGTAATAAAAAGTTAACATTTTACCAAGACCAACACTCTCTCACTTATTCTCTATACCACTTATGGTGTACAGGATCGTTAGAGGCTTGGAGCCTATCCCAGGGACGAGGCACTAAGGGGTCCTTCGCAAGGCACACAAGCACACACACACACACACACTCACACAATAAGGGGAATTTGGAAAGCCTAATCTGCATGTATTCGGACTGTGGGAGGAAAGCCACTAAGCAAGGGGAGAGCATGCAAATTCCACACACACACACACACACACACACACACACACACACACACACACACACACACACCCCAAGGTGGCAATCGAATCCTTGATCCTAAGGTGCAATGCCACAGTGCCACCCACTACACTACCATGCCACCCAGGCTACTGCAACACCAACAACTTATTAAAAAAAATTAATAAAAAACACAAAAATCATAAACTGGAGAAGAATGTTAATAAAAATGGCCCCACTGAGTGGAATAAAATTACACACCAAAAAGTGCACAATTCTGACAAATTCAGCCACATAACTTTTAATAAATAATATTATATTAATAATTACTACACTTTGTGGCGGTCCGGGTTCGATTCCCACCTCGGGTCTGTGTGCATGTAGTTTGCATGTTCTCCCCATGTGTGGTGGGCTTCCTCTGGGTACTCCGGTTTCCTCCCACAATCCAAAGACATACAAGTTAGGGTAACTGGCGTTACAAATTTGCCCGTAGTGTGTTTTTACAAATTTGCCCGTAATGTTGATCAGGAGTAAAACCGCGGTCGTAAAATGGGACACCATGGGTCCCACCATTGGCCTCCACGGTCCCTAGTTGGACTACAGAGGTTTCTAGATGGATGGATGGATGGATTGATGGACTATACTTAGTAATACACTACAGAAAAAAAAGAAAGTAAGAATTTGTTTGTGAATGTACTGTACAGAGAAATCCTTCCTCACACACATAGTCCTTCATGAATGAGAATGAACTTCTCGAACCCTTCTCCTCAGCCAATCACCAGACACTTCCTGAGTCAGACTAGGGTTACTCCTGGACACACAATCTACAGTAGAACCACCAATCTAAAAATCCTACCCAGTTTTCTAAACTCTTAGCTTATTTATTCTAATGCAAACAGATCAGCTGATCTGATGGTTAGTAGGAAAAAAACAACAACGTTGGGACATTGAGCATCGTCCCTTAATTACGACTGCACCGCCACATGCTGTTGACCTAAGATGATGAGAGCTAATTGCAGAAAGCTTTGTGACAAACATGCACAAGTCTACATGGGCGAAGCAGTGAGGGTGGGGGAGTCATGAATATTTAACGTCAGATAACTGTCCAGCCATTGACCTCATAGGGTGACGGTGTACGAGTGGGAGAGATATAGTACTAAGAGCATCACATGAAACTAAAGTGTGTGCAAGTTTGATGTGTGTGTTGAAGATTATACTGCGTGTGTTGTTTCTTGAACTTCCTCCCAAAAGAATAAGACATGGAAATTGCTCTCCTATTATTAGTGGTGTGAATGATTAATTAATGTTTGTAAATAAAACCCAAGCAATCTTACGCTAATAGAATTAAAGCTTTTTGTATAATAAGTATGAACAGGACAATAATTAAGTTATTTATGGTTCTGTTTTGTTTTCTGGCTAATCAATCTGTTTGTGTCTGCATCACTGGACACGGATTGCGATCAACAAAAGGTGTGTGCGTGTGTGTGTGTGTGTGAGTGTGTGAAACCTGCATGGAAATCACATTTCCACACCTGCTATGTGTTGCTGCAAGGTGAATACGAGGTATGTGAGATATGAGGTGAAAATATAAGGGTTGTATTTATAGAAAGGATTTAAAGTGAGGCAGACTCATTTGACTCGCAGCTCCAGTGCAAAAAGAAAGGAGCAAATGTCAAACGTTAAATATAATACGTCTTAGCTTTTTTGGGAAAGGCATTGTCATAAAGGGAATGGATTGATAGATATGTAACCGGTATGCATAAGTCACAATTTGGTGCATGACTTGGTTTTAAAAGTCATAGTTCAGTAGGTATTCAGAAGGAAGAAAAATCATGGAGCACTATCATGGAGTTTGCATGTTCTCCCGGTGCTTGGTGGGTTTTCCTCCTGTGCTCCGGTTTCTTCCCACAGTCCAAAGACATGCAGATCAGGCTAATTGGTGTTCCCAAATTGCCCGTAGTGTGCGAATGAGTGTGTGTGTGTGTGTGTACTGTACTGTATGTGTGTGTCCTGTGATGGATTGGCACCCCATCCAGGGTGTACCACACCTCATGCACTAAGTCTCCTGGGATAGACCCCAGGCCCCCAGCGACCCGGTATACAGGATAAAGCAGTATAAACCATGAATGTGTGAGTGAGTGAGTGAGTGAGTGAGTGAGTGAGTATTTTCACTGTGGGATACTGAGAATGGCTGTTTTATTTTGTGTTCTATTTTTGCACAACTCAGTGAACCGTCATTTCTCGACAGAGTAAATAAGAATCATGTCTTTCATGACATGAAATGCCACCACAACTGACAAGTCAACTCAGCCTATTCTCCTCACCTCTGAGCTCCTTCACCGGTAATGGAGTGATGTCAAATTACTGTACCATGGCTGCTCGCGGCATCACAAATAGCAAAGAAAAACAACTGAATTCAGCCATACTGTATATGCACAGATAAGCTTTAGTTTCATCAACATGCAGACATATTTGTTTGTTAAATCTAAATTGAACAAAATCCAGATCACTAATATGAGTTAGCTGGATTAACTCGCTCGGTGCAAGCATGCAGCTTCCAATTCTACACAGGCTGTTGAAGATGATTATTAGGTTAAGGTTGTATATTTCCTTGATATTGGTTTAAACATTTTCAGCATTTGTTAATGTTTTAATTGAGGATTTTCGTGTGCATATACAGCATATGAACATGTTCAGTCTTAATCAGAACATTTTGAAAACTGGTAAAATTTTCATTTGATTTAACAGACATAATCACCCACCACTAGTTAAAGCTAGTATTCACTCGGACAATAACGAGCACAAAACCGAACATTCTGTATGAATTTGAATGTATGTACTGGTACACCACTGGTTTCTTGGTATGTTGGTTGGTTAATTGTTTGTTTAGTTGGCTGGTTAGTTGGATGGGTGTTTCAGTGGTTGGCTGGTTGTTTAGATCACCGGCTGGTTGGTTGGGTGAGCTTTTCAGTGGCTGGTTGGTTGGTTTGTATGAGTGGTTTAGTAATTGGTTTGCTGTTTAGTTGGCTGATTGGTTGGGTGAGTGGTTCAGTCATTGGTCGCTCAGTTGGCTGGTTGGTTGGATGGGTGACACCAACCAATCAGCAGTTCAGTAGTTGGTTGGTTGTTTAGTTGGCTGGCTGGTTTATTGGGTGAATTGTTCAGTGGCTGGTTGATTGGTTGGCTGGTTTGTTGGGTGAGTGGTTCAGTGATTTCATGGTTGTTTAGTTGGCTCGTTGATTGGCTAAGTGATTCTGTGGATGGTTGGTTGTTTAGTTGGCTGATGGGTTGACTGAGAGGTTTGGTGGTTGGTTGACTGGTTGGTTTGTGGTTTGGATGGTTATTTGGTTGATTGGCGGATTAATTTACCAAAAGTATGGCTACAGATTATTGCCGATATTTGTTTGCTAACATTATTACTGTACATGCATTCCCTATTTTATGAATATTTAAATTAAGCATGCAAAAATGCACAAACACAGACACATACATATGCACATAAATAAAAAATCTAGTATTTTATTTTTTAAAATGAGATTAAAATGAGATTAAGAAAGTGTTGTTGCAATAGCATCTTTTTACTTAAGCAAGAAAATACCAAAAACAAGTTTGGTAAAAATTTGTTGCAAAAAAAGCTTTTTTTGTCAGTTCATTTTTTTTTTAAATGACTGATGTGTTAAAAATCTTCACATCCAGCTTCATGTCTTTTATTTCAGTAACTACCAGCACTTCAATGAGTTTCACTAAATACCTCGAAGATTTTACTTGAAATAAGATCACTGCTGACTGATTAAATAAGAACCAGACTTTCCTTTTTAAAATATTAAGACATTTTAAACGAGATGGAAAAAAGA
Organism: Leiocassis micropogon; assembly: GCA_028565275.1. Taxonomy (NCBI): domain Eukaryota; kingdom Metazoa; phylum Chordata; class Actinopteri; order Siluriformes; family Bagridae; genus Leiocassis; species Leiocassis micropogon. The sequence goes on from JAOVVA010000034.1 coordinate 4,057,226, forward strand.
AAGAAAAAAAACATAGAAAGCAGAAGCCTGGGAAATCATCAGTATTGAACAAAATGGCACACACGAGCACCCCTCTACAGCAAATTAAATTAATTAGCATTCTAATTGAAGTCCTCCTCTTTGCTCTGTTACTCTAATCCTATAGCACTTCTCATCCAGTTCACTCTGTGCGAGTGTGTGTGTGTGTGTGTGTGTGTCAGCTGGGAAACCCTGGCATTGTGTATTCCAGTGAGAAGAACACCGTCATACTCTAATCTCCTCTCAGTCACACAGGCGCACGTCTGACAATAGAGATGAGAGACGCCGGAACTTCAGTGCTATCCTGTCTGCTAGCCTATCCCACAGAGACAGCATTTCCGACTTAAGCCATGATTTCACGCTCAAGAGCTTCTAACGGAAAGTCGTGTTAAAAAAAGAGACGTTTACCTCTGCCTGTACTAGAAATTTCCTTACTGACTGTTAGCCGCTGTGATGCTTTGGGATGCGCGGTTAGCTTCGTAACGCTGGTCTGTTCACTCAAATTTTGTTGCTTGAGAATTTTCTGTGCACTCTGATGTTTCTTTAAAACGTGTCCAAATCATGAAACATTAAAAGACAGCTATTCTCATGGCCCCCTGTAAAAACAGACTCGCCAGACCACTAAAAGGTAAAAAGCCTGGTCCTGAAACTGGATACAGGGGCAGAGGTGGAAAGTAACGAATTACATTTACTCGCGTTACTGTGATTGAGTAGTTTTTTTGTGTATTTCTACTTTTTAAAGTAGTTTTTAAAATCTGTAATTTTACTTTTACTTAAGTATGTTTTGTTTGAAGTAT
>JAOVVA010000034.1:4058140-4095032 GCA_028565275.1 Leiocassis micropogon
TGGCTTGCAGCAAGCAAATGAAACAATTACTAAAATTAGGTCAATAATTGACCAACACATAATTATTTATTGGAAGGTTTTTCACGCTTCCTGAGTTGATTACCTGAACGCACCTGCTACTAATCTGCAAAGGTGGAAAGTAATGAATTACATTTACTCGCGTTACTGTAATTGAGTAGTTTTTTTTGTATTTCTACTTTTTAAAGTAGTTTTTAAAATCTGTAATTTTACTTTTACTTAAGATTGTTTTGTTTGAAGTATCGTAATTCGCTACATTTTAAATCATATTCGCTACTGAGTAAAACAAATGAATGAAAAAGATAAAATAATAAAAATATTATGCTTTGTATAAATGCTTCGTTGCGCTCGCGTGTGTGTATCATGTCCTGGTCGCGCGCCGTTCCAGACTCCACTCCAGGTTTTCTGACTGTCCCCACATGGGCATCTACCTGACCTTCCACACGGTCACTTCCGCCCTCAGAATGACGTCATCGACTAGCGCGACCATATATAAACCGGAGAGAGACGCGGGAAAGAGGAAAGAGATTCTGGTTTTGACTTTTTGCCTCCCATTGACTTTGATTATTGCTTTGTCCCTTTGGTTTGTTTGGTCTTTGTATATATTTGTAGATAATTTCACTGTATGTTTGTGCACTCACTAGTAGTAGGGGTGGCTGGCGAAGAGGGAATTTATTCACTGTTTTTGGTTTAGGGAGTCCGGGAAGGTACCTGTATTTTTGTTTGTGTTGTTTTTTTTTGGGTTTTTTTTGCAGGTAATCTAGCTACTAAATATAAGTACCATTTTGTTTATTTTGGCCTGGGTCCACCCTGAATCTGATCCTCCTCCTCCTGTTGTGTGTGTATTTTTTTTTGTATATACAAACCTCATAATTTCATCAGTTAATGATTGGATCTAGTTCTTTCTGCCATATACCACCATTTCCATACAGTTTAAAATAGAACCTTGAACCATTCTTTTGCTGTATGGCCCAACCCTAGACTGGGACGTAACACCTTATTTAATTGACCACTTTGATTTTCAAGCACAAGAAAGACAACAGCTTTATTAAGCAAAGGTGTTCCTTCAGTTAAAAACAACTAGTTTGAGATTTATATCTCAAAAGATTATATTCATCTTTTTTGAACTACACTAGAATGCCTCATCCCACCCCCGCTGTTAAAAAAAAAAAAAAAAAGTAACTCGGTAACTTTTACTAACTTTTACGAGTAAATTTTTTATGAGCTACTTTTTAATTTTACTTGAGTAGATTTTTATAATGGTAACTTTACTTGTACTTCAGTAAAATTTCACTGAAGTAATAGTACTTGTACTAGAGTACAAAATTGTATTACTCTTTCCACCTCTGTACAGGAGTCATATCATATATCACGTCACACCATACTGTATGCTTTTCTGCTACACTTATTACACTAAATAAAACAAATCATCGTTAGACCTTGATTCCAAGTAATAAACACAAAAAAAACATGCCGTCGAGCTGTTTCCTTGTGAAGACGAGCTTCCTTCATCTCCTCCCTAATTAAAGCAAACTAAGAGGCGAGGAAGTACAGTGGAATCTTGGATTGCAAGTAACGCGGTTTGCGAGTGTTCCGCAAGACGAGCAAAGATTTTAAATACATTTTGATTTAGAAAACGAGCAAGTCTTGGTTTACGAGTACTGAGTATCATGTATCGCGCATGCGCTTCTTGTTTTGACGCCGAGCGTCAAGTGATCACAATTGAGCCAATGTTTTTTCTTTCTCTTGCGCTGCGGAATTGTGGGTAATCGTCTCCCCTGCTAGTAGTGTCATAAAGTATTACTGAACAGTAACTACACACCCCGCGACCCCCTCTCGACTTTTCACACACACACACACACACACACACACACACATTCTGCTTTACACAGAAACACTGCTCTGTCGTGATTCTTTTCAAAGGTAAAGTTCAGGTTCATTTGTTTGTTTGTTTTACTTTACAGCAGTGATTCCGTTAGTATGCGCTCACGCGAGTGTCATTAGCGATGTTCCTTGCTAATTTTTCTTAACAGTCTTTCCGTTAATTTGCGTGTGTGTGTGAGAAATTCACATAAGAGAGGAGAAAGGTTTACTGTTTAAGATGAGAAGGGGGAGACAGGAGGGGCTGATTCCTCCTGTCCTTTTCACTTTAGATTCACACACACACACACACACACAGCGCCTGCGTGCATAAACGGAAACACTTATCTGTCGGGATTTATTTTTACTTTTTACGGTAAAGTGCAGGTGAATGTGTTTTATTTTTACTTTATTTAGTGTATTTACTTTTTTTTTTACTGTATTTACTTTTTTTACTGTATTTATTTTTTTGGGCTGTGAAACAAATAATTTGAGTTTCCATTATTTCCATTTACCAACTTCATCACAGTATGTCTCGATTAATTCCGTCTGTTATCCAGGGGAGTTGCATATCATTCATTTTGAAAAACCGTAATGATCATGAAAGGTGAGGATTACAAAAACAATAAGAAAAAAAGAAGATGTAGACTTCAAAGAAGAGAAGGCTTTGATTAAGTATGAAAGATCAAAAGCATTAACGGACCTAAAGTGAAGCCCTGGGGAACTCCTTAAAAGACGACTTTAAGCTTTACTTTACTTTAATGTAAACTCTTGATAGTGGGTGAATATAGAATCTGTGGCTAAGGTGGATAAGATATATACTGTACATCTTCAGTCAGTTACTTCTTACATACTGTCTATATTGTCGCAAAAGCCTAGCATAACACAAGGGAAGTTTACATGGACCCTACTATTGCACCAATGATCTAAATAAAGATGTAAAGAATCGAACACCTCAATTAAAACCCGATCCGGTAGGATAGGAACAAGAATTCACCAGGTAAACACTTGCTCATATTGTTGGAATTAATATATCCTTTTTGCACATGTTTCTCCCATGTAGGAATTTCCATTCCTGATCGCTAAATTCTATGAAAACACCTTTCTCCAACCATTCTATGCTTCAGACATTCATCTACTTCCACTGCGCCTCTGACTAAGCAAAGAGCACCGATTGGCACTTCACTTCATACACAGTAAAGCATCTAAACAATCATAGATAAGACTGAATTTCTGTAACCAATTATGACACAGAAGGCAGGATTTATGGGAAAATATATTGTAAATCGGAAGCCTGACCTAACCTCAAAGCATAGATATTCTTCTTCTGGACTTCACAGAATCACTATGCACAAATATATTGAGCATTAAAACTAGCGCTGTCAATCGATTAAAATTTTTAATCTCGTTAATCACAGTTATAGCCTGTGATTAATCCCGATTAATCGCAAGTTTTAAATACTCTGATTTACTGGTATTCTAAACATGGTATGCTGTTCAAAACTCATCAACCTAGAGCATTAGCCGCCTGAGCCACCACTCTCACATCTTACGTTTAATGTATTCTTGTAAAAAATTCTTGTAGTTTCCCATAAAGGTAGCTTGGGCACACAACCTTCATTTTATCCCATCTAGAAGCTTTTTATAATGAAACGTGCTGTACAGCACATCTGGTGATGTTTCCTTAGTCATCTTATTATCCGTGTTAAATGTGCCATTATCACACACAGCTAGGTAACCACGCTGACATTGTGGGAAGCCATTAGGGTCTAACTTTTTGATTAATTTAGGTTTAAAAAAATCATACCACGTCAAAAATCTTACGAGATCATTGTCTGTATAAACAGTTAAGCTGGAATCTCTAAATTAGAATGGTTTTAATAAGATTGTAGAAATATTGTCCATGTACAGAAAGTGCAGCTACTGATTGATTATCCTAGTGTGTTCGCCTGTTTCGTGTCTCACTTTGAGTTCTGCCTGTTTCTCCTCCTTATTGTGAGGTTCTATGAACAAAGTCCAAGTCTTGATTTTTTGTCTTATATCATTTGTGTCTTGGAATTCAATTTGCTTTGGACTCTTGCTTGTGTTTGCCTTATTATCATTATCATTATCTTTTTGTAGAACTGCACTTTAAGTAATCGCATAAATCGCAATATGGACCTCTACAATTATTTAATCGACAGAGGCTACAATTTATTATAGGTAAAAAAAAGTATAGTCAGGAATTTATATAGCCTATGCATTTGATTACTTTTGAAAAATAATTCTGGATTGATAAAAAACATTATCACACATCCTCTTAATGACATCATTTGTCCAATTATTTGCAGTTAGCCTAGATAAATGTTTTTAACTACAAATTGGTTTTTAGCAAATTTGGCACCCCTATGCTTATGTTACTAAATTTTATGTGTCATGAAAGCAATAACTAGACAGGGAAAGGAAAAAAAAAAAAAAGGACAGGCAAAAGCACGTTCTCGGCACGGGAACTGTGTTATGTATGAGTTTCCACACTTGTGGCGCAAACTGTCTTCCTCCAAAATGAGAGAACTCCATGGTATTGCTGATAAGATATTTACCCCTTTAGAGAAGTGGAGAAACCTTTTTCACCGTCGCCCTCTCCATTCATGCCAACCTTTCCAATCTCAGGCCTCGTCCAAGGTCTTAAGGTGTGTAATCAATCAAGTCGGCGCGGGTCCCAGTGCTAAATCGGCAGTCTTCGGTTCGCCTGATAAGGCAGGAAGTTGTCTCTTTTGACATTACGCTCTCTTGCCGAGCTGACAGATTGAAGGAGTGTGACTTTTACCTGCGTGTATATACGCAGTCCAAACCGCCGGGGCTGATAAGGAAAGAAAACAGACTGCGACACTAATTCTGACAGCAGACAAATGATTGAGGCAGTTCTTATCGGTATACAAACGGCTTGGGACTGATTCCGAAGCCACACACCTGGCAAGAAGAAACAGAGCTATGACTTTACTATAAATAAGACATGGCATGCTTGTTGGGTTGGGGTATGTCAAGGAAATGATATCTCCTGGGATTACAATGCAAAACAGTTCGCTCAGGATGGTGCAAAGAAAATAAAACAAAAAATCTGTGATCGTCAGTTCTCTAGGTGGAAATGACCAAAGTAGATTGGGTTTGGTTAAACCGGATGGCTTCGGTATCTCATACAGCCACTGTTTAAAAAAAAAGAAAATCTGAGGCTACAGTGAGACCTCAATCACATCTTTTTTTGGGGGAAAAAAGATTCTTTCCTCATTTTCTCCCTAATTTAGTCATGCCAAATTCCAAATACTAGTCCAAATACTATTACCACTCAGTCGGGAGGGACGAAGACTATCACGCGTTTCCTTCGTGATGCCGGCCGACCGCATCTTTTCGAACTGCTCGCTCACGCACTGTTGGGGGCGGAGTAACACACTCAGAGGACAGCGCTATCCGCTCCTTCCGCCTGCGTGAGCTCACAGACGCCCCTGATTAATGTGAGAGCACCAAGTACCTCTCATCCCTCCCCTCTGAGAGAGCTCGGCCAATCAGCTCTCTCTAGACCTCCAGCTCCGAGAGGTTACAGCATCACCCGGGAATCGAACTCGTGATCTCTGGATGATAGGGCGAGCACTTTACCACTGCGCCACTCAAAGGCAAGGCAGCCTTTGAGTGGCTTAGTGGTTAGCATTGTTGCCATGCACCTCCAGGTTCCGGGTTCGAGTACCCTTCAGGGTCTGTGTGCATGGAGTTTGCTCCTTTCTCCTTGCGCTTGGTTGGTGGGTTTCCTCCTGGTACTCCGGTTTCCTCCCGCTGATTAGACTAATCGGCATCCCCAAATTGCCCGTAGTGTTTGAATGAGTGTGTGAGTGTGTGTATACGGCTCCAGGCCCCCCACGACTCTGTATACAGGATAAAAAGGTATAGACGATGAGTGGGTGAATGAGTTCAACATGCTTGGACATTTTTGTAACTCTGGTCACTTCTGTGTTGGATGCTGTAACAGTCTTGCTGAAGCATCTGTGCTTCTCAGATAAAGCCTTCCCCGTTCAGAAAGCGGTGTATACACAGCTGTATCTTATTTTGCCGTTAAGCTTCTTTATTTTTCCCTGGGTGAGCAAAAGAGAAAAAGTGTTTCACACAGTTACGAGTCATGGCATGGCATGGTGCTCAGTTTTAAAACTTGATGTCTTCTTTCCACAACCCTCAGGACTCACGTAGATTTCTCGTCGGCTAAACACTATACGCGTTTTATGATCTCAACGGCGTCCTAGCACATCTAAGTACACAAACGGGCGCAGTCCCCGAAGTCACCGTGAGAGTGTTTCTCGTCAGGACGGCGGGCGTGCTGCAAAATGAACCATCTTTCTCCGACTATCTTTTTCTTCTCAGAGGGACGCGTCTGAGCACACAGTCATCCACAGGGGAGACACACTCTGCTTGGCAGGAGCCTGTGAGGCTCATTGGGACATGAGGCTGTTCGACAGACCCCTGCTGGATCGGTTCGGTTCCAACTACGCACACACACAAAAGTGCGGGGACAGACGCACCATCAGTCTGCTTACAAGCTCCCATGTGTTCGGACCTCGTAGAAAACAAGTTTAAGGAACGGGAAAAAAAAATCACTGAGCTTCTGTGCACTGTGAGCAAACGATTGCATTCGGGTTCAGGATCCGGCCCGTAAACCGAAGCTTGTTAAAACGTAACTACGGCGTGATTACACTCTCTCTCTCACAAAAAAAAAAAAAAAAAAAAACAGACCAGGAAGTAAAAGAAATGAAATTAAGCGTGTGATTGGGCCGCTGTTGAATGAGTGTGTTTGAGCGGAACCGTCTAATGGGCACGGGGTTTTTATGGCCTACTTTTATGTGAGACAATCATCGCCAACGTGCCGCTGCCAAATCTGCTATGCCGTGACTGGCTTACGAGTGAGATTATTCTCTTTAACAACCGCTCGATTAAACGCCTGCTTCGCATACTGCTGATTACTGACAGGGTCTCTGTTGCTGTGTATATGTGTCGCACCGGGGCATAGCCTGAAGTGGCAGGAGATGAACTATTAACAGCAAATCAGAACATACACATTGAAAACTCACTTTCTATAGCTTCTACTCTTCGATCCTGACAATCTGTGGCTTTTTTGGGAATGCGGAAGTGGGTGGATAGCGCTTTCCTTCATGGTTGTTGGATGAAAGCCTTCACCCCTCACCAATTGGTAGCACTGAAGAGCTGGATAATAGCACCTGATTGATCCGGCACATCCTGTTTCTTTCTTATATTTTTCTCCCCCAAATAAAATAAAAAAGAAAGACAGAGGGAGAGAGAGAAGAGAGAGACAGATGATGTTCTGTGAAAGCGTCACATGCTGAAGTGGGACACAGCTTGTTCTCTTCAGATCTTTATCGCCTTCCTTCTGGAGAGCTGATTCTATAGAGAGGCCTTCTGCTCCTACACGCGCTCGAAAAAAAAAAAAAAAAAGAAGTGAATCCAGCGCCTACCATGTGCTCTGTATGCCGAGAGAATACCTAATCACGGCGCCGTATGTGGAGGCGCATGCACACGTGTACGCACGTACGCAAACACGCCGCAACCTGCGAGGCGAGGTCAGGCACTTATTACTCTGTTAATGATACGTTTATATATTCAGACTGGAACCCTGACCTTTAGCATGCCACTACGATGACCTCATCTGTCACGTCCTTCCGTACACACCTCACACACCTCTTTAATGCTTTTTCTCCAGGCGAAACTGACATTTCGTGTCTGTTATAGGGTGAAGAAGGACAGAGAGATGAGAGAGAGCGGAAATCCTGTGCAAAAAAGCGATAATACGGGAACGTGCGTCCTCCGATGGGTGGGTTCGTAGTAGATCCTGCATAAGTCTGGAATGGATAGAAAGGAAGATAAAGAGAGATTTCCACACTTTCTGTTCTAAGTCGCAGAGATGCACTTGCTCTCCGTGTCTCCCTAGAGGTACGGGAGGATAGCCAGAACCCTAACCTCTGCGTGTAGGCTGTTGATCTGTTTGTTCTAGCGTGATGCTCATTCCTCAGTGACCTGAATCGACTTAGAAGTCTGCGCTACTCTCCAATAAAGCTCTGGGATAAAAAAAAAAAGATCTACAGGACCAAAGTGTAGGATTTTAAAGTTACGCCATTTCCTCTTACTGGAGGTTAAAGCCGAAAAATACAAGTTGCTGCTGCTCGCTAACATTCGCACGTAATCATTCAGGGACTGAAGCCGGGGCCGCTAATGAACCTAATGAGCTCTAACCTGTAGCAGAGCTCATTGTTAAATCCGGGTCAATTACATCACCTACGTGTGCATGTGCTCTGAAGGCACTTATCGAATCCTTATACGGTATACCGAGGCAACACAAAAAGAAACACTCTGGGATGTTTTCTGAAGGTAAGATTTTTACAACACTATTAACTTATTTTAAACAAAATATCATTTTTTGCTATTTCTTTAACAAGGTTGCACTGTTTATAGTAGATTATTATTATTATTTTTTTATGTATGACTTTATTATTGAGGCGGTACAGAAACGTTTCTGATTTTCAAACATCAGTATTCCATAGCAAAATTAAAACGTACCAAATAAATATTTGTTTGACAGAAAAGAAAGCAGTGTATTATATAAGCAAGCACTTTTTAGACCAAATGATAATAAAAAGGAAGATCCTGGGCATTGCAAGCCAAAAAGTTTTTTTTGTTGCAGGCGCAACAGTGAAAGTCTTCAGAGGAGCTGTCCATGGTGCTGAATGCTTAGTAAAACTTAGTTGCTAACTTTCCCAATAAACTGCAGAAATTTATTTACCTGACACTAAATTATCATCAAATGTCCTATTCGCATGGGATTAGTATTACCCAGGACCTCATGTGATTTAGAAATTAACCCCCATCAACATCTGAGTTTCCGGCATTCGCATGGGATTAACAAAGCCTGTGATTTCACTCAGATTTACGGATTTATTAAATAATATTACATTTTATACAAATAAAGCCATATTCATGATTTTTCTTTCTTTTTTTTCATGGTTGAATCGTATGGGATTTCTTCCCATGCGAATAGGACAAAAGTGTAGTCACACCAAATACTGACTCTGTTTCATTTATTGCTGTCACACATTATAGATTTATATTTTATAAAAATAGATTATATATATATATTTAAGACATCCTTGCTCTACAGCATTTATAAGTGCCTAAACTATTTAGCCACACCCACCAGAGAAAAGCAGATCTGGGCAACATGCCAGGAAATGGGATCTTCTTATATGAAGTCACATTAGGAAAAAAAGAATTTTTGCCCTAGCCAATACAAAAATAGAAAGGGCAAAATGCAGGAATTTTGGTTTCCTTTATTTTATTTTTAATTTTTTTAGTAAATGCACACTGGAGACCCCATCTGTATGTCTGAAAATGACTAAAATCCAAACTTTATACTGTAAACCTACAGACACCACATCGCAATAGTCTTTACTCGTCCCAATCCTTACATAATTTACAGAATGAGATGTTCGCTCTGAATACAGATGTACTGTAACTCCACTCAAAACGTAGGTGAAGGAAGGCGGCCTTAATTGTTTATACAGTTTCATCCTGTCTACAGGGTCGCTGGGGGCCTGGAGCCTATCCTTATGGGATAAAATAACATGGGATGACTTATGGGATGAGTACAGGGTGCCAATACCTTTCTGGGCAATGTGGAAAGCCTAATCTGCATGTCTTCGGTCTGTGGATGGAAGCACAGGGAGAACATGCAAACTCTATGCGCACAGACCCAGATGGGAATCGAACCCAGAATTTAAGACAGACTTGAAAAATTTTTAGCCGAACTATTATTTTAACGTGTATTACAGGTGTATGTATGAGTTAGGGCTTATCTGGGACTTGATCCAAAAATGATGTCTAATCCATCCCTGGACAAGCACTAGTTGACCGTTCAAGCTCACTTCCTGCTTTTATGAGCGAATAAAACTTTTAGAAACTCGAAAACTCTAACATCATGTTGCCTTCACTGACATACGTGGTTATGAAGTGTTCTTTGTGAAACTGCAAGTATGATCTTTCAGCTCGAATTCTCCTGCCTTAAAGCTCACGTGTCATGATGTACAGCAGCGTGTGAGAGGCGTTTGTCGTCTCCGTAGGTGGCGAAGCTTTCTCACTGCATTTGTCATTGAATCCTGGCATGTGTGATGCGCACTAGCTCCATATCCGCTATGGAGAAGCAGGCCAGATTGTGTGTGTGTGTGCGTGTGTGTGGAAGAGAGAGTGCAGCACGTGACAGCGCAGCACTGAGATCTGATATTCCAACCTGCTTTTTTTCTCTTCGAAATCAATTACACGCCTATTGTCTCTCTTTCAAACCTGAACTCGACGTAGAAGCAGACGTAGACGATAAGTGGAGAAGAAAGGGAGGAAGAAGAAGAAAAAAAAACGAAAGAGAAAGAGACAGAGAGATTCACTCAATACATCCTCAGTCGAAGAGACAGTAGGATGAGGAGACATCCGAGATGAACGGAAGAAGAGAAACGGCGGACAGATGGACGGATAAACGCACGGATGAGTAATGCTGTATATCTGCGTCTCCGTGAGTGACGTCCGTTCGACGGAAAAGGAAGAGAAAGGGACGTGCAGATATGAAGAGAGACGGCAAAAAAAATGAATATAAAAAAAAGTAAAAAGCGACAGCAGTTTGTCCGGACGCAGTACTGGTGTCACGTGAACCACACACAGAAAAAAACAGTATCGGATAAATAAACAAATAAATATCAGATTCCTGAAGTTACTGTGCTGTACATTCCAAAGAAAATCACACCTCCTCCGTCCGGGGTTCCATAATTAGCTTTTTCGTCTAAGCACGCTTCTGACTCTTTCATCCAGGTGCTCGTGCCAAGGACGTCCATATGTTCGCGTCAGGGTCCTGAAATCCTTCAATAAGAGCAATAAAACCACCTCATTGTGATTTAACAGTATGAACAGGGCTGCATTTCTAGTCTTGGGAAGATATAAAGAGATCCGGACGTGTCAGAACAGACCTGGAATGATAGGAGGCGCGTTCGAGTCAAACCGGGACTTGGTTGGATGAAGGAGTAAAAACCGATTGGTGTTTACAGAAGACTTACGGTGACTCTGAGTTAAACATTTACCTTTTTACGTTTTCGAAGATCTTGTTTCAAGCCATTCCCGTTCAAGGAGTTCCTGGGAGGCCAGCGTTCCAAACAGGAATACTGAGAAGACATTCTACCATCATGGTAGAAAGTGGTATCCAAGAGCACTAGTGAAACGCTAAGCGCATTAGTGTAGCGGGAGAGGTTTAACACTGTTCTGAAAAGTCCCGCTTTGACTCGAACGCCCCTAATGCTCTCTGTGAACACGAGTATCTGGTGCTAAAAGGCTAGACGTCAGTCTAGTGACATGAGAGTTGATGAATGATGTAATGCCCAAGCCCTCCCCTTCTCTTTCACACACTTTCTCTCTCTCTCTCTCTCTTTTTTTTTCTCGCACGGTTTCTACTGTACATGACAGGAACGCTGTCAGAACGTTTCGCTGCCCGGTTACTGGAGCGTCTGACAGCAGTATGGTGCCGAGCTGTGGGCTACCAGACTCTAACAACTACTTCTACACACACACACACAAATCTTTCACACGCTAGATGGCTGAAGCTGTAAGACAGGCGCATGAGCGGATGAAAGTGAAGGAAAAAAAAGGGAGACAAACAAGAGAGAGAGAGAGAGAGAGAGAGAGAGAGAGAAAGGGATCGGAGAGATGAGAGATGAGAGGAGCATTAGAGACAATACTCACTCCAGCGTTTGCCAGCACCATCTGTTGATGATGAAGCAAAGAGGCTTAAACGTGCCGAGTTCTTTATATATAATATCAACCGTTTATTTAAATATATATAATTAATTAATTATTTAATCGATTAATTAAGCGCACTTATTCTATAAGATGGCGTATCTTGGATGGAGCGTGGTAATTAATTCCTGCGATTACAGTAATCAGTGTAGTGCAGCGAGCGTGAAAATAAATAAATAAATAAACAAATAAATAAATAAAAAAGAAATGAATTAAAAGAAATAAATCATCCCCCCCCCAAAAAAAACAGGTTGTAAGCATTACATCATTACATCATTTGTATTTATCTCTTTAAGAAGAACGAGAGCCAGATGATGGTGTCATTATCCTGAACTGCTTACATGCAAAGAGCGAGAGAGAGAGAGAGAGAGCGAGAGAGCGAGAGAACAACACACATTCACACACTCATTCACACCATCTACCAGCATGGGTTTTAGAAAGATGGACACTCTAGATAGGCAGATAGATAGCTTTGGACACATCAGTACAGTTACTAACACAGGAATCTGACAAATACTGCTGTGTGTGTGTGTGTGTGTGTGTGTGTGTGTGTGTTCACTCACACCGATATTTCACATAGCAGATGGGCTACTGTGTGTTCCAACTTTATGTAAATGATTTTCATCTCTCAAAAGCAGCGGAAAGCACCGAGGTCTAAAAAGTTGGAGTGTGCCTCGAACCCGGCCACTACGCTACAGTATAACGCTTCGGAAAGTTTCGCTCTCTGCCTTAATGAGAGAGAGAAGACAGGAGAGAGGAGAGGAGAGGAAGCAAGCTGGAAAAGAAAAGAAAAGCATGTAAGACCTAGAATGGCTCTCCTAGAAGAGAGCTGAATAAAAAAAGTTTTTTTTTTTTACAAAAATCCGAAAAATTAAAAAAATTGCACAACAGTGCTTTAGAGTTTAAAAAGACGCAAGAAACAGTGACTGGAGGTTGGAGAAAAGGACGCTCTACGTCTGCGCTCACAACCGAAATGAGTCCGTGTGATTGAATTAAAGGTGCAGTAGGTTTTAGTAGGTCGTTAATTATGTCTCGAAGGCTTAAATAATTTGGAGTTGAATCAGATTAAAGTGATTTTTTTACTCTTTTAATTACACTACCGGCAGCATGATGGCTTAGTGGTTAGCACTGTAGCCTGCAGCGCCTGGGTCCGGGTTCGATTCCCGTTGTGCTTGGTGGGTTTCCTCTGGGTACTCTGGTTTACTCCAACAGTCCAAAGACATGCAGATTAGACCAATTGGCGTTCCCAAATTGACCACAGTGTGTGTGAATGAGCGTGTGCACTGCGATGGATTGGCACCCCGTCCAGAGTGTACCCCACCTTGTGGTCTAAGGCTCCAGTCCCCCCACGACCCTGTATACAGGATAATGGACAATGAGAGTGAGTGAGTGAGTGAATTGGCCTGGCCATTGATTTATTCGCCTTTTATTTCTGGTTAGTTTCATTAACAAGTGGTTTCCTTATGGCTACAAAGCTGTTCAGTCCCAGTCCTATACAATAAGTTCTCATTAGGTTACATTGTGTGCATGTGGAAATGCTCTCACTTTCACTATTAAACATAGCTCTGGTTTTACTCTTCATTTTTTTATTTATTAATTTTTTTTTTACCATGCAGCTACACCAAGGATTTAAATGACCACCATTAATGATTTTTTTCCGACCACATTTCCTCTATGAAGTTGACGCTTCAGCACTATGTCTCCAGGTGTAGAAGGGTTCTTAACCCAGTTCCAGTAATTTTAAATCTCCTTAGTTGTTGTCTTTGCTTGATTTTCTAATCGGCTTATTGTTAGCTTTAACCTTTTAACTATTTCTAAAACCTCTTTTCCCGTCCACGACTACTCTACTCTAAGAGAATATACTGTAGAAACAATCCAATGGTGTCCTGGTGGATGGGAGGTCTCGATTTTATTGCTTAAGTTATTTATTTAGATTGTGGAATAATACATATAGTTTTAATATATATTAATAACGTTCACTCACTTACTTACTCATCGTCTATACCGCTTAATCTTGTACTCAGGGTCACGGGGGGCCTGGAGCCTATCCCAGGAGACTTAGGGCACAAGGTGGGGTACACCCTGGACAGGGCGCCAATCCATCAACTTGAGAACTAACTAGGTTAATTGGGCAACTTGAGAACACCAATTAACCTAACCTACCTAACTCTTTGGACTGTGGGAGGAAACCGGAGTACCCGGAGGAAACCCACCAAGCACGGGGAGAACATGCAAACTCCATGTACACAGAGACGGGAATCGAGCCTGGTCGGGAATCGAACCCAGACCCTGGAGGCGCAAGGCGACAGTGCTAATCACTACACTACCGTCTAGTCTACGGCTTGTGACAGCGCTATCCCCTTTATCCATGAGACGCCGCCATCAGTTTTAAATCCGATTTGGGTGTGGATTTTATTAGGCATGTGACCGGTGGTTTTACACGTACACTTCTAAAGTTTGACTGTGCCGTACAGCAGTCGTAGCTTTACCGCGGTCCTTTGGGGGATACGAGTCCGTCGGAAATCTTCACTAATTACTGTAGGCTGCTCAAGAGTTCGATTTAGCAAAGGAAACGTTTCTGATTGGGATTTCTGAGACATGGTGTTGTCTTTAAGAAGAAAAAAAAAAAGAAAATGAGATTTTTAGGATGAAAGGAGACATTTCTAATGATCATAAGCATTAGAAATCAGTCACTCACTCACTCATTGTCTATACCAATTTATCCTGTATACAGGGTCGGGGGACTGGAGCCTATCCCAGGAGACACCATTTAGCATAATCTGCATGTCTTTGGAGGAAACCAGAGTAGGTACTGAAATCTGGATTTATTTATTTTTTGCACTCAGCCTTCTAATGAGATCTGAAAGTCAACGCAAGCCGATCAGATCTGCGTTTTTTTCCCGTTTTTTTTTTTTTTTTTTGTAGTAGTAGTAGTAGTAGTTTAGGAAATGAGAAAGCTTCAAAAATTATTCAGTTAAAAACTCATGCTGGTTCTTTAATGATGTTTAAATTGCATAAGAATATTGAATATTGTCAGATGTTTGTAAACACACAACCAAAATAATAATAAAAAAAGGAATTGTTAAAAAAAAAAAAAAAAAATCACACTATAATATGAGGACGGACATTACGTTACAGTTTTTTTGGCTTATTTTGCTTTGGGTGGCATTTCACAAAGATCAGCATTTTTGGAGTACTGTCGGTGTCTGTGGACAAAAAATAATAAGAGGACAGAAAGAGAGAGAGAGAGACAGAAAGAGAGACAGAGGGAGAGAAATGGGGTTTGAAACGCAAGATGAAACACTGCAAACATCTGTGTACAGGTTTGCAATGTGTGCTTGTTTTTTTCCTATCCAACACACACACACACACACACACACACACACACACCCAATGAGAGGGTGGGATCAAAAATGCTGTGTGGTGCAGGTCCTTAGCCAGCTGCTAATTGCGTGTTCCCAGATTTGACTTGTAGCAGACACCAGCTTCTTGATGGCCCGGGTGCAAGACAACAAGCACAAACTGCAGCCATCAGCAGGATCTAATTCGGCACAGGGATAAGTAAACACACACACACACACACACACACACCTTTTCCCCTGCAGCTCTAAGGTCATTTACACTGCCTCAAGTGCGAAACGAGAATACCGCATATATATGTACTGTATATATACACAGGAAATATGAGACGAGTTTAAAACTTAATTAAACACGTTAGTCATCTAAATACAGTAAATATGGTCAGGACATGGGACGTCCCCTCCCTGTCCAAGTCGTGTTTCTCTCTGACAGACACTAGGACCCGGAGACGCTCGTCCAAGCCGTGTCTTCAAAGCTCTTTTCATGTCCGTCGAGTTAAATGAGTCCGTCTCTCTGAAGTCCCCAAATGAGGGGCGTCGTTTCCCAGCATGCCGTGCGGCACCGAGGTGCCAGACGTGGCTCGGCTTGGCGATTTATTCCTCTAAATCATGGTGTTTTAAAGACTTTTTGCTGCTCGAATGCCATCTTAGCAGGACGTACAGTACTGTAAGACTTTGAATTAGCGCATTCGGTACTTGAAAAGGCAACATTTTTTCAATATTATGTGCGGCGTAAGAACTATTTAGAATAGTTAGAAATTATGCCGGAAAGAAACATCGAGATAGATACGCTAGGCAGCACGGTTTAATCAAATATGCAATCTAAACGATATATCGAAATCAACGGTCGGGTTTTTGATACGAAATTTATGAAATTGATAAACCGCTTCCATTTTTCAAAATACACGTTTTGCAAGAGTATCGCTTCTTCATTTTTTAAGGTTACGGCCGGTTGCTGCAATACCGCCACCTACTGGACTGGAGTGCGGAGAAAAAAAAATATTATGCGATTAGCGCTTTGTATAAGGTATGACATTTAAACAACCGACAACACAAGTAACGCAGCATTTTAGTGCTTAGTAGAAACACTAAGTAGTCGTAACACTTTTAAAACGCTGGGACGTTACCCACAGTGAGTGGCACATTGTCGCAATTTTACGTCCACAGTACACCTTTCAGTCACAGGGGGAGTTAGTTAGATTTTAGATCAGATAGTCTGTGGACACAGTTATTTGGTATCATTTCTAAAGTTTAGGATTATTGTTGACTTTTAAAATGAACATGTTTTTTCAATACCATATGAATTTATCATATGTAGCCTATCTCAGAAATGGTTGGTTTTCCTTTTAAGGTAATAATGGCACTGGTGGCTCATGTGGTAGGTTTGTCATCTACCATGCGGAAGGCCCGGGTTCGATTCCCACCCAGTGTCCAAACCCCACCCACTGAATGCACTGCTGATCGCACGCCCGGATAAAATGCAAGGGTTGTATCAGAAAGGGCATCCGGGGTAAAAACTTGTTTCAAGTTTTGTGCGAATCGGGTGGTCCGCTGTGCCACCCTTTGATGGGAGCGGCTGAAGACCAACAACAACTGTTCAAGGTTGTGCATAAATGTAAATAACTATATATTTTTTTTTATTATGTCTATTCTGAATCAGGTCGTGATGGTTTCTCATTGTTAAAAAAAAAAAAAAAAGTTTGGGAAACATTGCTTTAAACCATGTAGGAAATATAGCTGCTGAGCTAAACAGATCAGACAGTAAGCATTACTGCTATTGAATTGAATTGAACGAAAAATTACACTGGCAAAAAATCTAATCTAATCAAAAATCTAACAACTCTGAGATAGGTCCAAGTACGTCAAGCCACAAAAAAAAAAAAAAACCCTAGCTTTACTCTGTTACAGTACGTTTAGCACTGGAGTGTACTTTATAAATAATCCCACTTCCACACATGTAGAGGATGGAAGATAACGTTGAATGAAGTCCTTGTGGTTTGTTATTGAATAATAATGAAGTTATTGATAAGTACCGTGTGTGACACCATGCTCAAGGCACAGACACGGGTTTCACGGGTGTACTGTCATATCCTAATCTCTATTTCAATTTAGGAGTTTCAATTAAATGCAGCTACAGTGTGTCCTGAAGGTCTTTTGATTTGATTTTATTCTGCTTTTGCCAAAGGCATTCTTAAGAGGTATCTGAAATATAGTAGAGTTAGATGGACTGACAGATACTTCATTGATCCTGAAGGAAATTCCAAAAATGGGAGCCTATCTAAGGAGACTGTGGGGTACACCCTGGACTAGGTACCAATCCATCACCGGGAACACACACTATGGACAATTTGGGAATGCCAATTAGCCTAGCCTGCATGTCTTTGGACTGTGGGAGAAAACCGGAGTACTCCAAAGTAACCCAACAAGCACGGGGAGAACATGCAAACTCCATGCACACACACCCATGGTGGGAATCGAACCCGGACTGTGGATGTGCAAGGCAACAGTGCTAACAATTAAGCCACGTGCTGCACCAAAAATTATACATTCATGATATTAAGAGAAATAAAAAATTGTGAAAGGTATTTTGCCAAAAAATGTGCCTTTTATGTATAGAAAGAGACTTTTGTGACACCTAGTACCCTGGGCAGGGTGCCAATCCACCACAGGGCACAAACACACACACACACACACTACCTGCAATTTGGGAACGCTAATTAGCCTAATCTGCGTGTCTTTAGGAGGAAACCAAAGAACCCAGGGGAAACCCACCAAGCATGAGGAAAACATGAGGCGGGAATCGAACCTGGATCCACTTCGCCACCCAGCATGCCACCAGCTACGTCCAACCTAGAAATAATTTCCATTTCCACAACCCACGAACCCCAATTATACCTTTCTACATTCCATGCATTCATCCCACTCTTCGTCATCACCATCATCATCATCATCATCATAAATCTGAATTACTTAGTGCCTCTAAAGAACTAAAGAGAAAGAAACTGGTGAGCTGTCTTATTTATGCTAGGAATGCACATCGCGGAAGATATATAACTTTTTTTTTCTTCCTCATGACGAAGGTTTGGTTATCAGATTATTCCCAGTAAGCATAAAAGCGTGCTCCTGCTGAGTAAGGCTGTGTGAGCTCATCGTTCTTCCTCTTTTCTTTTTTTTCCTTTCCTTTCCTCCTCCGGAAGAGGAAAAAAAAAACGCTTCTTTAGATTACGGCGTCCTATCACTGCTTAACCTAGACACTGCAGGAGCAGGTTCGGTGTAATACTCTGACTGTTACAGCTGCCTGCTTCAGATTAGACTCGCCTCTCTCCTCTCTCTCTCTCTTTATCTCTCTGGTCTGGATTTGGATACACAGGTTTTTAACACACACCGAGACACACCCTGTCATGCACTAAGTGGAAATGTAATTGTTACTCATGCAAACGCGGTGCAGTTTTTAAGCACTGGCTAATACATCTTAGGAAGGAGTTATTAGTAATAATAAAAGAAAAATGCACACACATACTGTACACACATTCATAATTTATCATCAGTAATCACTAGGCAAGTTGTTAGAGCTGAGTCCGGAAGAGAGTGTAAACATCTGAGAGAGCGCGGCCGTGCCGAGAAATCCTCCCGAGCTTCTCGTATGTGTTTAAAGACCTTGACGATCCCTGCTGGGTTATATCTGGAGCTGACGGTGGAGCTCTGTCACTTTAGGAGAGACGGAGAGAGAGAGAGAGAGAGAGAGAGAGAAAGAGAGAAGATGAGATGAGAATGAGTGAAAAGAGAGAAGGAGAGAGAGAGAGGAGAAGGAGGCAGGAAGCCTGTCAGCAAGACATTCCGCTGCCAATTAGCATCAATCCGGCAGAAATAAAGGTGTGTGGTGTGTGTGTGTGTGTGTGTGTGTGTGTGTGTGTGGCACAAGCACAAACCCAAAGTACATGACCCTGGTAAAGGCAAAAAAAAAAGGCAAAAAAAAAAAGGAATAATGACATAAGGGGTCATTATATTTTTCATTTAATGCTTTTTTAGATTTAGATTCGAGCTGCTAAAAACCCGATAGTTTGCGGTAAACAGTAGGAACGTACAGTAGTCTCTCCGGATTTCCACACCCGTCAATTTCGAATGCCCTTTAGGGCTCTGTCATGAAGTAATCCAAGAGTGTTTAAAGTTTAATGGCAGCGGAAGATATGCAACTTTGCATTTTCATTGCAGAGAGAGAGAGAGAGAGAGAGAGAGAGAGTAAAGAGGTAGAGACAGAAGGACAGCGGAGAAAGAAATAATGATGGGTGGGAGAGTGGCATGAGTGACGAGAAGAGAAGAGTTATTTGTTTTTGGTCGAGTTATTTCACAGGGGCCGGCCACAGACGATGCTTTTTCCCACCCTCTCTTTCTCTCTATTTCTCTCTCTCTTTTTCTCTATTTCTCTCTCTCTCTGTTCGTGCTGTGTAAAAGAATTTCAGGCCCTTCGCTATGACCTTCAGTGGTCTGCAGAGTACACACACGCGTCTTCGAGAGCAAATTAGCAAGACAAACACCTGAGGAAACACGATTCGAGGCGCTTGCGGTCAGGCCGTCATTTGCTCGGAGTCTATCCACATAGTGGTTAGCGCTGTTGCTTTGCACCTCAAGGGGCCGGGTTTAGTTCCCACCAAGGAGTCACTCCAGGTGTGCATGTTCTCCCTGTGGTTGGTGGGTTTCCTCCGGGTGCTCCGGTTTCCTCCCACAGGCCATAGACATGCAGATTAGGCTAATTTGCGTTTCCCAATTAGCGTATGTACGTATGTCAAGTCTCCTGAGATAGGCTCCAGGCCCTCTGTATACAAGATAAACTGGTATAGATGATAAGTGAGTGAGTGAGTGACTGAGTATAGTATAGGCCAGAGATAAAAGGCAAGGTCATAGGTCATGACAAGGTAAATGTAGGATGTGGAAAACTATTCGGGTTAGTATGGGAAACAGCATACGTTGTTCGAGGCTTCCCCTGCCATAGGATCTATAATGCATACAGCTAAGTAGAAGATAAAAGACACAAAGCGGCGTAAATCCCTCCAGTGGGACAGGGTCGCTCTAACTGTACCGACGTGACCGGACTTTCCAAAAATGGCCGCCGGGGCCTTAATTGGCTACTCGTTGGTATTCAGGGCAGGACAACAAGATAGTCGCGGGAAGAGGTAGAGAGAAAGAGAGAGAGAAAGAGGCTGAGCTGTAATAATCAGCCTATTGATTAGAAGATGGAGACGTACACTGAATACATACTAGAAATGGCGGGGAATAAAAAAAAACGATTCAGATACGTATCGTGACACTGACTTTAAAATTGATTATTTTTTACTTATTTACTGTATGTTTGCATGTGAAGTGTTAGAATGTTGCTGTTCCTAGGTAATCCTACAGGAGGCGCTCTCAACCATTTACACACCACAGCATCTCAGGAGCGTGGCAGGAGTGAATTATTTGCTAAGTTTGCTTACAACTTTGTACAGTATGCTGAAGCATTAAGGTCAGCCTTGACTGGGGATAAGGGGATTGAAACACCTGAATTCAATAAATAACGTTTGTCCAAATACTTTTGTTCAGATAGATAGATAGATAGATAGATAGATAGATATTTTAACCAACAGAAGTGTCTTTACTAAAAATGATTTCATGAGTTTATTTGTGGAAAAGGGCTGTGTGTAAAAGTATTGGCACCCCTCATCCCCCAAATACTGTTTAATTTTCAAAGAGCAAAAAAAATAAAATAATAAAATAATTAAATTCTTTACTTTTCCCACTTGTTTCCTCAGCAGGCCCTCTTGTCACGAAATTCATCAATCCATAAAAAAAACAGTTCAGCTTCTACCTCTGGCACTGGAGACTTCATTTTCCATAAAGGTTCCCTACTGTATAAACATGTCCTTAGAGAAAATGTTACACTTTCAGAGTTTTTTTTTGTTGTTGTTGTTGTGATTTTCAGCGTACCCCATACATTTTTTTATATAAAATCGTGATACTTACATAATCGCAATACGGATCGTATCGGCACCTGGGTATCGTGATAATATCGTAATCGGCCGGTCCCTGGTTATTCCCATTCTTAGCACATACTCTATCTCCTTTTTTTGTTAACTAAAATAGGTGCACCGTTTTAACTACAGAGTTAAACATAGATAAAATTAAGAGCACAAAACTACAATATATAAAAAGGGTTAACTTTATATAACCGACATCCTTTATGACGATTGGACCCAAACTGATTACAGGTTCTTTAGGTGAGACATTTTGGGTCACAAAGCTCCACCCTCAGGATCTCAGTGGACCAATGGAATGTCTTTAAAATGATTGACAGGACCAAGTATCCCGAGACGAAACGAGTTGATAAATCGATTGTTGGTTGATTCTATGAAATCGAAATTTTTGATTTAGTTTGCAGGTTTTAAACAATTTCGCTGAACTATCAAATGTTAAATAATCTAAATAGAACAAGCTCAATAAACAGACTTCTAATAAACGACTATTAAATCAAAACTTATTTTACGCGAATACTGGTGCTGAAATGTTATTTGATGCTGGTTGTGTCCCACGTTTATGTCAAGGTACCACGCCCGGATAAAAAAAAATGGGAGGTCATCCGGCGTAAAACGAATCCCGAGTGTAATTAAAAGAAAACAAACGAACCATCATCACACAGACACGACCAGCTTTCAAGATGTTACACGATGATGTAACACGAGGCTCATCGCGAACTCTCCTCGGGGCCGTCGGGGTGTTTTTGGTTATAACGTCCATGCATTGTCGATGCGTTCTGCTTTAAGGGGTTCACGTGGAGTTCATCTTTTAACTCGACGTGACGTCCTTTTTGCCTCCGTTCGCTGCGGTTTCTTAAAATCTAACAAGCAGCCAATATGTGAGAGAAATCAGCCAGCATGCTTCCTCTGTTCATTAAAAAGAGAGCGTTCGTCCAGAGTGATTGGACCGGCTTTAGCTCTTATATGGAAAGAAAAAAAAAAGAACAGAACAACAGGAACAAGCTGTTCTGCTGAATTTTCCTGAACTTTATAAACACGCAGTTGTAGTATATACAGTATACAGTATAAGTTCAGGGACATTCAGTGAATATTCAGCTGTGGTTACTGGCAAGAATGCCATCAAGCATCTTCCCTGGTAATAAATAAAGAATTTAAAAAAATCCCTAATGAGTGTTTAAGAAAGTTAAATAGTGACCCGAGCGTGCTAAATGTGTTCCAGAAGCACTGAGTCAAAGAAATCTTACTGTGTTTAAGCAGGAAACTGAAGCCCTGAGGCTTTCCCAGAGACGCAGAGGAGCGGCAAACATACTGTATAGAGGCAATTAGGAATCGGTTAAAACGTTCATATTTAACCTTTCTCATACAGCATGTGTGATTGTGATCGTAATGAACCTCGTCCAGATTTCTAGTTTTATTCTTAATCACGGTCGTAATGAGCCTTTAAAGGGACAGGACAGAAAAAAAATACCTCGAAGAAAACGATGTCTACTTAAAAGTAGATGGAAAAAAATCCTTTTATTATTGCTTTTATACAGTATATTATTCTTCATCACTAGAAAGACGTATTTTTTGAAAATAGTCAAATTTATTTGCCTTGACATACGAAGCAATTTTCGGCATACGAGTGAACAAACCGAGCCGGATAAGTCACGCGTTTGTCCGGGAGCCGTTCAAAACGTCAATCTTCAACTTCATCAATGGAAAGCCAAGCAAAGCGAGTTTTTTTTTTTTTTTTGCATTTTGTGTAAGATTTAGTAAAAACATACTATAGCACCCAAGAATGTTAGCAAGGATAGTAGCAAGGCGAAAATGGAGCCACTTCCATTTTGGTTTTTAAAGCAAAGATTCCTCTGGTGCCAAGAGGAATCAAAAATCAAGGTTAAGTCAGGTTTAATGTCTGTTTATGTCATATTTCACTTAATTTACATTTCTTTTCTAAATATTTTCATTGTTTTTATATGCAAAAAAAATTATAGTGTTGGAAGTGAATTTACATTATTTCCAATGGGAAAATACGTTTTGCAAAACGAAATTTCACTTTAAGAGCTCAGGTGGAATTGGTATGCAGATTCAGATTAAGATTCTGAGGTTTATTTCTAATCAAATTATACTTAAATTGTAAATAAATATTTCTTTTCCTATGAGATGATTTTTCCTTAGTTTTAGGAAATTATTTCTTGTACTTCTTCCAATAAAACAAGATTTTTTCTGTTTTTATTTTAAAATTTTGACTACAAATAGGTTAAATCTTTTTTAGTCTTATTTGATTTTATGTAATTATATTAACAAAGGTTTGGCTAGAGTCAAGAATATTCCACTTGCTAAGGTGTCAGTGATCATCTAGGTTTTGGGACCGAATTTTTCTAACAAATTATAACACAGAAGGCTGAATTTCTTAATCGTACATAAACTTACTAACAGAAGCTGCCTAAGAGATTGCAGGCATTCTTTATAATATTTCAGTTATCATCAAAACTATGTAAAATCCATTTTTTCCAGTTCAGGCCTAATCGGCCGTATCTCCCTCAATGTTTGCACACACCCCCGAGAATAACTTATAATTAGTTATGAAATACATTGTTTTCGTACTACGAGGATTCTTTTGGGACCTGCACTCAACCCCTTGTGCTCTCGCGGCTCTTAGCTCAGTCTTATTTAAACCGATCGGAAAAAAAGCACATGGATCAAAAATAAGTAACCTCCCTAAAACCCTTAATAAAACTTTAGATTCTCTCTCTATTGAAAATAATTGGGATTCTAGAGCGGAGACGTAGTGAAGCAGCAAATAAATCTCAGTTTCTCTCTCCTGTTTAATTTTGCACACACCATTACAAAACTTATATCAAAATCTTCAAGAGAAATTAACGCTCCAGTACGAATGGTTCCTGAGATATCTGGCCAAAAACAAGCACGGTGACTTTCCCATTGAATGCAATGGAAGATACTGGGTTACATTCTAACTCACTAGTGTGAGTCAGCAAAAAACAACCAGGATAAACCACGCCCCCTAGGCCTACAATATGTACACTCACACACAGTGTTGGGTGTAAAGCGATACAAAGTACAAAGTAGCATTAGAGTACTTGGATTACTTTTTTGATGTAACGAGTAATCTGACGCGTTAGGTCCGCCATTTAAGTACTCAGTTATTTAGTTACTTTTTCAAAAATGTAATCCGTTATTCAGACAATTTATGTAATCCGTGAGCCAGACAGCAGTCATTCCCAATCCATTACTGTGTGTGTGTGAAAGTCGTTCTACAAGCCCCCACCCCACCACAACGATTTACATCCCACCTGAATGCTGTCGTTTTTTAACCAATCGCTGACGAGACAAAATTATTCAGACCAATCGTTACGCAGAAGGTGGGATTTCTCACACTGAGGCTTGCTTACAGTTTTGCCATTGTTTATTCCCACTCACTCATCGTCTATATGCCTAATCTGCATCGTCTTTGGACTGTGGGAGTAAACCGGAGTACCCGGAGGAAACCCACCAAGCACAGAGAACATGGAAACTCCATTTACACAGACAGGCGGGAATCGAACCCCCACCCTGGAGGTGCAAAAGCTCAGAGCACGTTAGAACAGCCCGAGTAGAGAACATCCAAGGCACTGGATTCACAACTCGTGTAATAAATCCACGTTTAGCCTCCCTCCACTCTCACCTTTCCAGCGAATGAGTAACGCGCTCTATTCATCAGGCGCCAATTAACATTAAGTAAACTTATGCGTACCGCTGAAGTAGGAGTTTGCAGAAAATAACCCATGACATCATAACATCAGTTTAAAATCTGAACACCGTTTATCCGTCCGTTATCCATTAATTAAGCAAGAGGTGATTTTTTTTTTCATTAACAAAAAAAAAAGCCATCCCGCTATATTTTCTGCCCCAGGCACTAGTGACATGCATCCAGATGGGGAGGGAAAAAAAAAAGTTATCAAAGTTATGAATGACAACTCAAAGACAGCCGAGTCCTGACTACACACTTCTGTTGTTTCAGCAGAAAAAAAAAATTATAATTATGCACCGGTACGGGTGATGAAGGTGGAGCCAGGGAGGAAGATGCCTCTGATAAGATGTCCTTGGTACGGGCAATGACACCGTTTCATCTTTTTCCGGGAGAGCCGTCTTAACGAAACGCACGCCGGGCTGCTTGTTAGTTCCAGACGTTTTTTTTTTTTTTCTCTAGGATTCTGTTTGCTCTTGCTATGTGATTCAGTGTTGTCTGATATGGAACCCTCATTAGGACACAAAATGGCGTCTCATAGTCGGGAGAGAGTGAGAGAAAGAGACGGGAGGAACAAAAAAAAAACTGATAAAAAAAAGGTGTTTTAAAGTGCTGCTTTTTTTTAAACTTTCTAAAGAAAACTGGGAACGCCAGACTCTGTGTGTGTGTGTGTATATATATTTTAGGTCTTGTTTATCCGATGTCTAGCCGTCCAGTTTTGTTTATGCTTTTCAGCTCAACACGGTTGTAAAGAGTTATAATTAATAACCAGTCTGGCAGTTTTTCAGTGATAATTTGTGTGGATGTGGACGTGTGTGTGTGTTATTGGTTTTCCTGCAAGCTAACGACTTTATTATCAGAGCGATGCGCTAAACCTTTAGCCTTAGCATGTATGCCAGGTAATCCATTATGCATGGAAGACACACTGGGACAGAATCCCCACAGCAAGAGAGAGGAAAAGTGTGTGTGACACTTCCATAACAATCTCCCGAATTTAGACAAGTCCCTTCTCAAGCATGGTGGTGTGCATGTCTGTGTGTGTGTGTGTGTGTGTGTGTGTGTATGTGTGTGCAATGGGAAATTTATGTCTGTGTCAGCTGTCTCGGCTCTCCAAACAATCAATCCAGTTAATTAGCTGTGATTGAGCTTGTGCGTGTGTGTTTGTGTGTGTGTGTGTGTGTGTGTAATGAGGCAGTGGCTTTTCCTAACCCTTAATTGTACCGAAATGTGTTTACATTTGTTTACAATCTGAGCATACAGTTAAACAGTCATTACGAGGTGTGAGATGGCAATCGCGCACATCAGGCTTCATGATGGACTTTAATTTATTTATTTATTTTATGCTAAGAGATTGCAAGCATTCTCTATGTGGAAACTCTAAGGTCAAGGTAAATTAAAATTAGGGCTGTCAATATTAACACGTTAGCGCACGTGATTAATATACAAATATTGATGCGTTACTTTATTTTTAATTTTTTTGGCTGAAATTAAGCATATGACCCTAATGGCTTCCCATAATGCTGGGTATGATAACGGCACGTTTAACATGGATAATAAGATGACTGAGGAAAAAGGTGTGCTCTAAAATGATTCTATTAGTGATGGGTAGATCATGAACGATTCGTTCTTTTTGAACGAATCTTTAACATGACTCAGAAGAAGAACGAGTCGTCTTGGAGAGTGATTTGTTCATTTTCCACTGGGCGCGCATGTGCAAAGCATCGCAAAACTTCCGTAGGTTATCTACAGGAAACAGAAATGAGTAGTTACCTTTCGAGTCTTCTAGTCCGAGTCGTTCGTTCTTTTGTCACATGACTCCCATAGATGCTATGCAGAGCAATAGATTCAAAAGAACGAACGACTCGGACTAGAAGACTCATGAGAAGAACCGATCAATTCTGTTTCCTGTGTAATGCACTGCATAGCGCCTGTGAGAGCCACGTGACAAAAAGAACTAACGAGAGATGAGAGATGAGCTGCTCATTCTGTTTATTATAATATGTCCTGAGCTGCATTGTGATATTATCATTACTGGAACGACAGCCAAAATTTGTTGTGTAGACTTGTTGGGGGTCTGTTTATTGAAAATGTAACATTTTATTTTATTTCTGATCAAAATAACGAAATGAACTAAATGATTTTAAAAAAGATTTGTTCATTTCGATGAACGAGATTCAAAGAACCGAGTCACTGAAATAATCCAAACTTTGATAAAAACCAAAGTTGTGTATCAAGCTGCCTTTAAGAGGAACTGTTTTTACAAGAATACATTGCATATAGCATTGCAGGAGTGGTGGCTCAGGCGGTTGAGGCTCTACATTGTTGGTTTTTGGATCTGAGGGTCCAGGTTCGTTGCCACACGCCATACTACCCAGCTACTGCTTGCACTGCCGGTTCCATTCAAAAGATTTAACATTTGTTAATGTTTGAGATATTATAAAACTGCAAAATCTGTTTCGTCTAACCAGTTCGTCATGCGTTTCTTTATTTCTAATTCAAGTAAATCTTAGTATTTTAAAATTGCTATTAATCAAGATTAATTGCAGATTGTGACTGCGATTAACAAGATTAACTTTTTTTAATCGATCAACGGCACGGATTAAAATATCTAGATTACTAAATTAGCAACACTAAGTCCTGACATATAAGCTAGCTTATATGAAACAAAGCTTTTTATTTGTGGCCTTTTCTCTTTCTTGATAGTGCATTGGAAACGTGCAGCCAATCAGAAGGCAGGATGATTGGATGAGAGAGAAAAAACAAGAAAGAGACACACACGTTACATTATGACATTCGGCAGACACCCTTATCCAGAGTTTTATCTCATTATACATCTGAGCAGTCAATGGCCTTGCTCAAGGGCCCAGC
This sequence comes from Leiocassis micropogon, assembly GCA_028565275.1. Taxonomy (NCBI): domain Eukaryota; kingdom Metazoa; phylum Chordata; class Actinopteri; order Siluriformes; family Bagridae; genus Leiocassis; species Leiocassis micropogon. The sequence goes on from JAOVVA010000034.1 coordinate 4,085,839, forward strand.
AGTGACAATTAGTTGGTAGTGAGGTTTAAACCTAATCACTAATCCAATGCCTTAACCTACTGTATGAGCTACCCCTGCCCGCTAGAGCAAGAGATCCAGTGAACGGGCCGGCTGATAAAGATGAAACCGAGAGCGAGAGAGACTCAGCGAACATGTATCCTCACCGGACTCATGAAACACTGCTTAGCTGACACACACTCAGCTGTGAAAGTAAAGTTGCAGCTGTGGTCTGCACAAACACATGCACACACACCTGACTTTCGTCCCAGTCTACCTTCTGTCCTCTCTCTCTCTCTCTCTCTCTCTCGCTCTTTCTCGTTCTGCATTTTTGCCGGAAGATAACCTTTTGACCACGTAGCACATGTTACATCAGGATTAAAATGTTTACAATAAAACTTAATTAATAAGAATTAATCCTGATAATCAGTTCATTTTAACTGTACCAAAAATAAATAAATAAATAAATAAAAAACACTGGATTTTATTGTGAATTACTGTGAAATGTATTTCTCTCTCTCTTTCAGTTCAGTATGAATGTTTAAAATGACATTGTTGCCAAAGCAATTACAGAAGATCGATTACATTATAAACATCATCAATCTGTGTTTATAAACATAACGAAACGTTAAATATAACCATAGTAAATATCAAAGACTAACTCTCTCTCTGTTCAAGTATGATGTATGGTCAGACTGGATGCAGGTGCATTGTGTCTATGTATGTGTGTGTGTGTGTGTGTGTGTGCGCGCGTGCCTTAACAGAATCTTATATTAGCTCATGTCAAAAGTGTGAGTCTGTGATGAGGTAATGAATAAAACTGCTCAGTTCTCATGGCTGAGAAACAGAAACATGAGGCGAAAAGTTGCCGAGGACGAGCAGGTGTGAGCGCAGGAGCAGGTGCAAAGTGTTTCTTAGCCACAACACACACACACACACACAAATAAACCATGAGCAAGAGATAGAGAGAAAGAGTGAGATTCTCTCTCTGTCTCTTTCAGAAAGATAGTAAAGACTAAGGACTAAGACTAGGACAGGACACAGAAGGAGAAGTCATAACTCTCTCTCTCTCTCTCTCTCCTGACCCAGCACACTTCCTGAGCTGCTGAAGGGACGCGTCTGGATCGTGCCGACAGACTCCCTTCCTTTCCGTTAATTACATTTCGGCACCCTCCTAATTAAAGCTGCCGTTTAATGAAATCTAACACGTGCCGCCAGCTGCGGAGAGAGCGGCGCGATAATGAGCGAGAAACGTCCGTCTATACTGCACGGCTAGCTGAACGAAAATAATTTCTCATTTTCACTCGGCCGGCCGACAGACGAGCTTCCGCTCCGTGAAGAAAACGGGACGATTACACGGATGAATTGAAGCAATGCGTAAATATATATATATATTAAAATAAAATGAAAAAATGATGAAAGGTGGAAGCACTGAGATACACACACAACACACGTGCACTAATTTCAAAGAGCAGGTGACGTCATATAAGAAGCAGTGTTGCCAACTCCTCAGTAAGGAAAGTAGCCATTGGCTGTCCTAAAAGTCGCTAAAGAACGTCATCGCGTAATTTACATAATGTCATGACAAAAAGTGAGTAGGTAAAAATATCCTAAATACGTTTAGAACTATACAAATGAACTTTTTTCCTTTCAAATATCCTGCTTTTATATATATAATTGTATTTATTTATTTTTTATTTTTTTTATTTTATTAATAAATAAATAAAAAGCACTCAAAATTATAAAAAAGAGCAATGATATGCAAGTGCTATAACAAGTCTCAGTTAGCTTAACACAGTGCATGTAGCAAGGTTTTAATTATTATTACTATTATAGTAATAAAATAAAATGAAATGAGATAGAATAGAATAGAAAAAGAATAGAAAAAGCTAGTGTTAGAGGCCTGTTTTGCTCTTCTTAATTGTATATTAAAGAAAAAGAAAATAAATAGATAGAATACAAAAAGGAACATAGAAGCTAGTGTTAATTAGTTAATGTTATTTTTTTAATTTATTTATTTATTTAATTTTTAATGTCACAATTCCAACCCTCCTCCTTTATCCAGGCTTTGGACTTGCTAAAGTGACCCAAAATATATATATATATAAAATATACGGACACATCAAAGTCTCCAAAAGTCTCCAGTAACACCAGAAAAAGTCACGAGATTTGTCGCTAGTCGCTTTTTAAAAAATGTGTCGCTAGAGGAGTCTAAATACTTGCTAAATATAGTGACAAAGTTGCTAGGTTTGCAACACTGATAAGAAGAGCCCCTCCCACTGCATGTTGTTCGACGAGGGGCGTGGCTCAGCAGGAGCTCATTTACAGTAAATAGACACTGAGGTTGTGTTCCATTCCGAAGTGTAGTTCACAGTGTGCTCCCTACTCCCTGCTCTGTTTGCAAGAAATGTCGACGAAGGGATTTTCCCTTGCCAAAACTCCACCATTCAGAACACCCTGCGAAGTCACCAGCGCGGACGTCACTTCCACCATGCGTTCCCATGGTAACATACTGTAAGCACCTCGGATACCTGTCACTACTGCCATGAAAATTTCACACTACGGACATTAAATTTTGATTTTTTTATTGAAACGAAAACTGATACCATTATAAAGCGTACTATTGAAACATGCATAACTTGTAAATAAATTATTGATTAATTATAATAATAATTGATTAAAGGTGTACAGAGATTTATTTATTTTTATATTTAAATCCTTATAATACTAAGAATTTCCTGATTAAATTCAAATGTCATTTTTTGTGTCCTTTTAATATGATGTCGTTATCGCTAATAATGATAATAATTTTTCGAGCTCCATTTTTTTTTTGCACGCTCCGGCGAGACGCAATGACTGATGGGAATTTTTTAATTCCCTTTTCCGGTGAAGTGAACATCTGTTGTTCACTTGTTCCCTACACCATTCCCTAGTCCGTATACCTCGCAGGGTACTTCAGGCCGTTTGGAACGCGCCTTGAGACGGTGCATTTGGAGAACACATACACTTAGGGGAGCTCTGAGACCTGTGTTAAACCAAAGAAATGTAAAACAATGGGACCTTTAAATACCAGGTTTAACGAGTAATCAAATACATTTATAGAAAATCATAAATGTGCAAAGTGCATGTTAAATCTCACCCATGAGCTATAGGGTTAGTATTAGGGATCAGTAGAGCACTGGTATTACAATGGCGTCACGGTATAGTACATGTTTAGTTTCTGCATCCATTCCACGCTCTGTGCTCAAATCTCTAATACCTGACTGTTTGTTCTTCAACAAATGCACTTCCTGTCACAGCCAGTGCCACAAAGAGCATGCCACTCCATCTCTCTCTCGCGCGCGCGTCTGAGTGAATCATTTGCGCATAAATATGAATAGTTTTAATCTGGAGGGGGTACAAGAGATTGGAGAGAGAGAGAGAGAGAGAGAGATGTTCTGTGTGTGTGTGTGTGTCTAAGCGTGTGCGTATACTTTCATTAGCATGCCGTGATGTATCTATGCCGGGAACACGGCGGCGGCCAGCTGTTAACACTGTTCCGCACGGCAGAGCGACGCGACGCTATTACCCTGCTCTGTGTGTCTGTTTGTGTTTGTGCGAAAGGGTTTTATTCTGATTAATTGCACACATCGCATGCAAAGTAACGACGCAGCCTTGTCATGTCTCCGCCGTTATCGGATTTATTATGAGAGAAAAAAAAAAAAAAACGACTGCGGCCTGCGCGGGTTCCGCCGGAACGGAAGGCCTGATCACGTTACGGTGTCACTGATGGCAAATCGAGGGGGCTAGCGGATCGAGGATTAACTCACCACTCGAGATAATAAAGCGAATCGGATAGATGGATCTTTAGAGCCAAAATACAAAATGTAGGTCATATTTTGGGTGTCGACCTCACTGACTCAGACTGACTTCCCAGGCTAGTGAGAAGGGCGTGCTCGTGCTTCCTGACACGGCTTTTCAAAGTCAGGAGGTGTGTGTGTGCGAGCATGGAGGGGCGCATCTCATTTCCCCTGTCACATCCAGCTTTGAACGCCGCTTTGATTTAAAAATCATGGATCCGACTTCACACAGCCTCTGTAGGAGCATCGCTTTCACTGCACACCATATATATATATATATATATATATATATATTTTTTTTTTTTTTTTTTTTTTGGGAATGACGCAAATGCGGCGGTTTTTTTTTTTTTCTTTGTTTGCTTATTTACTCCGGTGCTATTCCGGATTATTTCCGGATGCCCTTGACTTCCTCTGGGTGTGTTCTTTAACAGGCTATTTTTATTGCTGGATTCTTACCCTATTTTAACGCAAAGTTTCAAACCAGCAGCGCATGGTGTCCAACTTCACCTCGCCAAGTGTCTAAGTGCGCTCGGTCATCTCTTCTCTCCTGGATCCATCCATCTAGAAGCCTCTGTAGTCCAACTAGGGACCATGGAGGCCAATGGGCCAGTGGTGATTACGATGAATAATGGATTTATTCCATTAATCTATTATTAGTGTGTTTAAATTATTATTATTTTATATATCAGTTTTTAACTGATTTAGTTTTTCCTTTTTCGTATTTCATCTCTTATTATAGAGCATATATTCTATTCTTTGGAGTCCACCAGGGTTGGGTTGGATGGATTTGGGTTGGTTGGGGGACGGGGGGGTCTCTAGATCAACAAAGCTGTTTTTTTTTTTGTTTGTGTGTTTGTTTAGTATTGTTGCTTCTACTTGATCTAGAAAAAGAAATGGTCTGTGGGAGGAAACCGGAGAACCCAGAGGAAACCCACCAAGCATGCCGCCAAACTGGAAATCGAACCCGGACCCTTTGATGTGCAAGACGGCAGTGCTAACCACCATGTCACTCTCCTACTGTAGATATGGAACATACTGTATACAATATGACTATAATAATGAGACCCCACCCTCGGGGACACCATGGTCGACCTGAGTGACTGTCACCAGTTCAACCAGAAAGACAGAAGTGAGACACAGATATCTGGAGACACCATCAGAACGTTCTTCCAAACGCGGCGTTTTTTTCGGCGCTCAGCTAAAAACAGAGCCGAGTCCTAGAACTACGATACCACCGGATATAACACCAATAAAAACTTAATGACATTGATGCTTAGAGCAAGAAAAGCTCATAAAAACGCCGCTGTGTGTATGTGTGCGAGTGTGTGAGTGTGTTTACAGAGTGAGACTTATTGCGCATAGAAAGGCTTCCTGTGGTTTTTGATTAAAGAAACTCGCTAGTTTCCTGACCGCTTTTATTTCTAAAACGCAGCAAGATCGGGCGCCACACCGTATCAGAATTCCTCTTTGGAAAAGGTCTTTTTTTTTTTAAATAATGATAATAATAAAAATAATAATGATACAAATCTGCAGGATTCTTGCAGACGGGGGTCTCTCATACCTCACTTCAGTTTTTTGAGTCCGTCTCTCAGTTATGGATTGTTCTACAGTACGCTATGGACGAATAATTACTGTAATTACCCTGAAACACCTGATAACTGGACGTGTATAACCGATATCCCTAATCGATCCAGGAATTCAGTGAGCGGTTACCTGTTCAGAGGCAGTGAGAGAATGACAGACAGAGAGAGCGAGAGAGAGAGAGAGAGAGCAGATTGTATCATTCAACCATCTGCTGTGTTTGTCTTGCTCGTGTTGTTGTGTTTAATTGCCCTGGCTGGTGTTAGAAAGAGCAACATTTGTCTGTGTCATTATCTTCGCATTACACGGGGGTTTAATCGGCATCGCTGCTAACTCACCGGACCTCCCATCAGGCATAGCGGAAGGATGGACACACCTGTTTTTTGGACAATATGCTTAAAGCTTAAAGGTTTCAAATCTACATTAATACCTTAATGATGAAAGCTTTATCCTGTATTCAGGGTCACGGGGGGGCCTGGAGCCTATCACAGGAGACTTAGGCGGGGTACACCCTGGACGGGGTGCCAATTCATCGCAGGGCACACACACTCATTTACACACTAGGATCATCAATCTGCATGTCTTTGGACTGTAGGAGGAAACCGGAGTACCCGGAGGAAACCCACCAAGCATGAGGAGAACATGCAAACTCCATGCACACAGAGGCGGGAATCGAACCCGGACCCTGGAGGTGCATTCAGAAACAGGTAAAACTTAAACAATCCAAACATAAAAAGCATGGGAAATCCGTAAAAAGTCTACCTTTTTATTTTTAAAGATATCGGTGACAGCGAAGATCGCGAAAGCTGGATTATGGATTAGAAGGTGTCATAATGTTCTAATATTCAGTAATATAAAAAATAACTAAATTTGAAGCAAAAAAATATAACATTTTTGATGAATTCCTTCATCACACAAGGTCAACATGGCTACTATTTGTCCCTGGAACCAGAACAATGACTTCTACAATAAACTTTGGTTTTGACTGATTTTCGCTTCTTCTTCTTCTTTTGATTTTTATATGCAGTTGGTTCATTCCTGCCACCTACTGGCCGGGAGAGTGCACCAGTGGGGGAAAAAAAAACTAAACAAAAAAAATGCAGGACTTTTGATTGTGCAGAATAACAGAACACAGTTATCTGAAAAAAATAAAACCTCCCTTTATTTCTTTATATAAATCCGTGCTACACTAATGCACTTATCCCAGAGTTTCACCAGTGCCTGGATACCATCAAGGTAGAACGTTTTCTCAGTACAGTGGAGCCATGGTCGGACTTCATGTTTGAAACGCTGGCCTCCCAGGAACTCCTTTAACATGTGGAAATGGCTTGCAGAGGGGTCAGGACTGTATACGGATGTGGTAATAACTCCCTTCGTTCGCGGATGCACGGCCTACTTTAAAAACGTTTGCACCGTCCGAATGTTTTAAAGAGTCTCATCAAAGTACTCTGCTTTAAGCCTTCTGCACCCCAGTCGTTACCTTACCTTCAGACTTTTCGTTCTCCATCCTGTTCTTCATTTTTTTTCATTTCTCTCTTTGTTAATTAGTTTCAGTCCTGATTACACTCACTTGAGACTCATTTCTCCAAATAAGCAACACTGGCACTGCATAGCTCAAAAGAATCCATGTTTACATTTGTGTGTGCTTTAGCTTTGCAGTCCTACGCCGCATGCACACACACACACACACACACACACACAAACTCTACACCCCTTAACGCAGCTCGAGCCGTGCCAGCTTCTTAAGCCGTTCTTTTATCGCGGTTCTCCACGACGTCCGGTGTGCCTAGGGCAAAAACCCACCGCGACGGAAAAAAAGAAAACCATAGCAATAATTTCCTTGTCATAAAGTGGTCCTACACACACACACACACACATACACTCATGCTTTTTGTCTCGGTGAAATGAACATCGTAAAGAGTCCACTGCGAAAGAGTGTGGGAAACAGTGTGAAGCTGCTGTAATGAATGCAGAGGGGGAAGGAAAATGATCCGGGATTTAGCGCTCTCCTCTGGGTTCGTTTGCTCAGGTATGTTTTGCCTCATGCTGGTTCGGGGGGGGATTATAGCCCGGCTTTATTGGAGACACGAGGATGAAAAACCTTCTGCGGCAAAGGAAGAATTTTTTTTTTTTTAAATTTCACAAGCTCTATCAAGGAAGACGTGCGATGATTAAGATTGAGTCTTAATAAAAAAGAAAAACTGTATAAGTAAACGAACATGCCCTTTAATGAACTCTACCGAGCCTGGAGTGGGAATCTGCTTGTTATTAGCGCACACACACACGTATACACACACCTGGCTCAATCCGAGTGCTGGTGTGGATACAGAACATCTGTTCGGTTCCACCTGAATGTCTCTTAATTGTCTGTGCCTCCATCTGTCTCTCTGTTTGTCTTTCAGTCTGCTTCTTCTCACTATTCATCTATATTAGGCCGTGAGCGCGCTGACCTTCTCACTTCTCCTCTCCGCACGTCTCTGCTCTTGATTAATCCTTGATTTTACACTACAGGGTGATCAATGTCCCCTCGCTCTCTCTCTCTCTCTCTCTCTCTCTCGCTCTCTCTCTCTCTCGCTCAGTGCTGATCCATGATCGATGAACGCAGCTGTCTCATTAATGCGCCGCGATATGAATTTATTTTTATTTATCGCTTGTTTACTTGATTGGACGTGATTGCTACGACTCGAGCTTGTCTCATTACCGTTTGGAGAGATGGCAAAGCAGAAATCGCAGGAGTGACGACATCCCGAAACGCTACATGCCCACTTTCGGACACGCGAAGGAAGACGAAAGCATGAACACTCACACTCTCTCACACACACACACAGCGCCTTTGTATCGGTGCCACAGCAATCAGCAGATTAATTTAAGCACAGCTTCGCTGGTGTAACCCTCGTTGAGCCAAGAGTTGGCACGCTGAAGCCATCTTCAAATGTAATCCGGGGCTCACGTCCAGAACCGAGACGCTGCGTTAAGGGAACAGGGGCTGAAGCGTTAACTCCGGAGCTCTGAGAGACGTCCAGAGAAAGAGAGACCGGAGATCAACGCATAAGGCTGGAGTGCTTTCCTTTATTTTTTCTCTTTAGATGTATTGCAAGAAATCATTTAATCATCATGGTAAATCTCTTAGACGGTGCTTTAATCAGCTGGATTCACTATATCCGCTGATGTCGATTATTTACTGCCAGTTAGTGGTGCATTTTACTGCAGGGTGTCAAAACTTTTGGAAACACGACATCGACAACTAAGGACCGCCATCACACAACTAAGGACAATAAGGACCGCCATCATCATCATCATCATCCAGCACCATGGTGGCTTAGTGGTTAGCACTGCTGCCTCGCACCTCCAGGGTCCGGGTTCGATTCCCGCCTCAGGTCTGTGTGCATGGAGTTTGCATGTTCTCCCCGTGCTTGTTGGGTTTCCTCCAGGTACTCCGGTTTCCTCCCACAGTCCAAAGACTTGAAGCTTAGGCTGATTGGCGTTGCCGTAGTGTGTGAATGACAATCAGGCTTTGAGCTGGCAACCCGACCCCTTAAGTAACTGCCATAGAAACAATGGATGTATCTTCAGGGTGGTGGCCATCCGTCACCCTGATGTCCTGATGGTTAATATGGATAATAGTTTCCACTACATCCCTATTTATTTTTGGTTTTACTTTACTATAACGGCACTCTCACTCACACACTCATCGTCTATGTGTCATGATCCCTCAATCGGCGTGTGTGTCTGCGCGGTTGTGGCATAATTGCAGGAGGCAAGCTGGCGTTTTAATAA
>JAOVVA010000034.1:4110560-4124428 GCA_028565275.1 Leiocassis micropogon
TATATGTGTATGCATCCAAATACATATACTTCAATATGGAGCTCGTCCCCTTTTTAGAAGGCTGTCCACAAGCTCCTGGAGTGTTTCTGTAGGAATCCCATTCATTCTGTAAAGCATTTATAAGGTCAGTCATTGATGTTGAACGAGACGGCCTGGCTCTCGATCCCCGTTCCAGTTCATCCCGAAGGTGCCCAATAGGGTTGAGGTCATAGAACTAATCAACTGAACCAAAATCCTCAAACCATGTCTTTATAGTCCTTGCTTTGTGCACTGGTCATGTTGAAATAGAAAAGAGCCTTCAACAAACAGTTGGCACAAAGTTTGAAAAATAGCATTGTCCAAGATGTCTTGGTACAGTATGCTGAAGCAATTAAGCATTAAGATTACCCTTCACTGGGGATAAGGGGCCTATAATTAAGAGGTTTGGCCAAAGACGTTTGTCCATAAAGGGTATATGGCTTAAGGGTTAGAACTGTCGCCTTGCATCTCCAGGTCCCAGGTTCGATTCAATTCAATTCAATTTTATTTGTATAGTGCTTTTAACAATTGTCATTGTCGGAAAGCAGCTTTACACAATCAAAATATTTTTTTTAAGTTTGTATGAAATGTGAATGTGTATGAATCAAAATGATAAGACTGTCCCTGATGAGCAAGCTGAGGACGATGTTTCCCTGAGATAGTAATAGGAAGAAACCTTGAGAGGAACCAGACTCAACAGGGAACCCATCCTCATTTGGGTAGATTCCCATGTCAGGTCTGTGTGCATAGAGTTTGCATGTTCTCCCCATGCTTGGTGGGTTTCCTCCCACAGTCCTAAGACATGCAGATTCCCAAATTGCCCGTAGTGTGTGAATGAATGTGTAAATGTTGAGCAGATGTCCTATCATGGTTGTACAAAAATTGGAATAATTGGAAAAAAAAATTAATAAATACAACGGCCATTTGTCTCTTTGGAATCATTCTGGACTTCTGTGGACACTTATGGACACTGTACACCTGTACATTCATGCACATTTACATATTTCTATTTCATTTCTTTGCTCGTTGCACATAAGTCACTTTAAATAAGACACTTTCACGCATATTTGCAACCCCCCCCCATTTCTATTTAAATTCCCACTTCATTTCCACACTAAAATTTCTATATTTTTCTATATTTGTACAGAATCATTTCTTCTCCGTATTTGTACAGCTAGGTTTTCTTATATTGTATATTTTGTTTTCTATAGATATATTATTCTTATCTTTGCTACATTTATTTTCTATTTTATTTCTTGATTTTTTTTTTTTTTTCATATTTATTTCCTATTAATATTTTTTTTATTTTTAAGGTCACAGGTGGTCGTTTATGCATTTCACTGCATATCGTACTCAAAATTTGAATTTGAATTTGAACGGTCACTACTGGCCTGCACGGTCCCTAGTTGGACTACAGGGGTTCCTAGATGGACGGTGTATGTCGGATATCAAATAGTTGACTCGAACAGTGACTCGTTGGCTATGTAAGCGCAACAGCCATCAAACAGTTATTGCGTTATGTCACGTTATTCGAAACTGGAACACGTTAACCGATCTGAGAGTTGACAAAGATGAAAGTGGTGCAGCAAACAAAAAAACATCCCCTTTTTACAACCGCGCAGAGCAGAAAAGCATCTAAAAAACAACATCCCTTTCATTCTGGAGCGTACAATAGTAGTCGTCCTCACTAACACTCATGCTGTATCATAAGGAAGTCTGGAAACATCGGCGAAGAAAGAAGAAGAAGAAGAACAGGTACGGGTTGGATAGGAAGAAAGAAGACACCGATCTTCGGGGCTGATTTGATAAGCATCAGACTGGATAACAGGATTATCCTAGCAGCCTGCATTAACACACTCGCACCTCCTCGCCCTCGCTATCCGTCTCTCATCCCTACATTCAGCATCACCCACCCCCCACCCCGCTGCCTCCTTTTTCCGCTGTGGACAGAGCGTGAGTTCATTCCTCGGCGTACGCAGCCATTCAGACGCCTGGAGGTGTGCGTGTGTGTGTGCGCGCACGCACGTGTGTAACGGTGTGTGTGTGTGTGTGTGTGTGTGTGTGTGTGTGTGTGCGTTTTAAACGGCTCTTTGCTTGAAAGCTCTCTAAGCAAATTTCATTTGCACCTCTCTGATCCTTTTCTGTCAGGGCTGGTTCTGGCTAATGGGCCTCAACTCTGCCTTGGTGAATGCAGGATAGGAGACAGGAAAGAGACGTCACACAGACACACACACACACACACACACACTTCAAACCACTTGATACACACTCACACACTACGACTATTATGATTTGAGCTTGGTATATCATCAGTTATGATCCTTTAACATCGATTGCACATCAATATCATGATTTTTATGAGTGTATGTATGTGTGTGTGTGTGTGTGTGTGTGTGTGTGTGTGTGTGTGGCGGAAAAGATGACAGGTTTGAAAGACCTGACTGTGAACTGACCAAGACATGGCATGCTGGCTGTGGACGGGCAACACACACACACACACACACACACACACGCACACACACACACACAGTGTCAAAACCTGACAACCCTCAAGAGATAACGTCTTGAACTTCTGTGTGTGTGTGTGTGTGTCCATGTACACCTTCCTGCATGTAGGCATTTGTAATAAGAGCTAATTCCCCCTAATGTTGTTACCTGGTCTGCTTCCTATGACATTAATTACAGCTTTGTTACTAATCACAGCTGAGATTATCTGTTCTCTCCTCCATCACGCCAGATGGCGTTTGCTCTTCTTCCCCCACACGTACAAACACACAGCTACACGACACATACACACACACGCGCTGATGCACACGACTGCTGTCGGCCTGCTGGGGCGAGAAAGAAACCAGCTCGCGAATACTGTTCTTTTTGCTCATAAGAAAAAACAAAAACCAAGACATGACTGCTCGGATCCGCTTCAGTGTTCGTTAGTTAAAAATAATGATGCAATCCATTATCTACAAAAGCTTGCATAGGTTTATTATAAACAAAACAAACAAAAAAAAAAACATCTGTCATACTGTACGTCTTTGATATACTTTGATATTAACTCGAGTTTTGCGAACAAGCTCAAATAACAAGATGATCTTAAAAGCATCTCAGGTCATTCATACTTTACATCACAGCTTGTGAAGGATGTGCTGGTATACAGTACCAGACTGAACGAGTGCATCCGCTTACAGTTGTGTCCTGCACCATCCCATAAAAGTGCAACCTAAATTGGACATTTTTGTCCTTCCTATTTCGTGCTCCTGAAACAGTTTAAAGCAAATATTACAGTATACGGGATATGACATGAAACTTTAAATAAAATGGAAAATCCCTTTAAGACGTTAAGAAGTGGCAGAAATATTGCATCATAATTCTTGTATTGGATGTATTGGTTTGTTGGGGAGACAAAAATGACACCAATACTGTATATTATGCGATATGTGTGTTCAAACCGGGACTTTTGCTTGTAACAGAACACATCGTTAAAGTAGAAAGTTTTCTCAATACAGCAGACTGCATGCTTCGTGTCTGAAACGCCGGCCTCCCAGGAACTCCTTTAACAGCCCAAACATGTGGAAATGACTTGGAGTGAGATTTAACATGAGTGTCCTTTAACATGCAAGTGGTGCTGGTAAATGATTGTCTCCACTGTTCTAACAGACAGACCCGTCTCGTCCGCAAGTCGATGATGAATTATATGTAGATTTTCAAAGATCAGGCGTTCCACTCGATAAATGTTCACCTTATCATCCGGGATCGTCATTCACGGACGTACGACCTTCTTTAAAACTTTTTCACCGTTCAAATGTTTTGCGTCTCATCGCCACACTGTGCTTGAAGTCTTCTTAAGTTTTACACCTTCATTCACCAGAAATGTTAAGTGATTTAATTTCATCATTGTTTTACTGTCCCATTATTTCCTGCTGTTGTTCATCGATATATATATATATACAGAGTCACCCAAAAATATAGTGTGGTGTATATTATATAAATATAATATTAATTATATCATCATAATATTATCATATATAGCAATATATAATGTATAGCAATAAATTTAGTATTAAAATATTTAATATAGGTTTCTAATATAATAAAATGTTTAAAATAATATATTTAATATAAGTTTTTTTCTTTTTTTAAAGTGTGTATAATCAAAAAATTAAAAAAGAAAATTTCTTTTAAAATTTTTTAACAATTTAACATCATTGATGACTTTTATTATATTTTACATTTAAAGAGTCATTTATTATTATTAATAAAATGATTTGAAAAGGTGAAAATGTATTTAACACTGAAAAAGATAGAAAAAATTGTTGAAAACGTATTACATTCTTCCAGCTATTGTAATAATTTTGTAAAAATTATAAAACAGTATTATATCCATATAACTCATCACAATATTAACAATGTGCAATCGTATCACCCTGCCCTAGTCTCAGATCTCATCATCAGTGACAGAAACCTGGCCAGCCTGAGAGAGAGAGAGAGAGAGAGATGGCTACAGGGTTTAATTAGTGATATCAGTTGGAGAAAGGTAAGTGAAGAGATCTTGCTCTTTCTTCCCTCGCTCCCTCTTTAATGCCTCACCACTTTGACCATGTTCTCACTCTCTATCTCTCTCTCTCTCTCTACCTATATCTCTCTCTGTGAGACCAGTACAACAGATGGTGCATCTCACTGCTAAGCCAAGCTGCTCTCAATCTCCTCATCCCTTTCTCTCTTTCTCTCTCTCTCCATTTCGTTCTCGGAGAGTGAGAGCCACTGTTGTCCTGTGTGCAATGGCATCCTGCCCTTTAATTGATTTCTCTTGTTCTTGTCGCCGGACCGAAGGCACCCGGTAGGAACACGGACCTTGCTCGATCTCTCTCTCTTTTTTTCAGCCGCCAGTCAGAGACAGAGAATGAGACGGAAGGCATAGATAACAAAATCGGGGATGCCTGCTTGGACATGGTGCTAAAAATGTACTGATCATCAGTCAGATCAGGGTATGGTTGACTTCCTGCTCCGTAATTGAACGTTTGTTCAGCATCAAAAACCCCCTTCAAATAATAAAGCTTTTACAACTCAAACTCCATCACATAAAAATTTCACAGCAACCGGATGGAAACTCGGTTCACTTTCATTAGACAAGTTTGCTAAGTCTAATTGACTTCCTCTACATAGTGCTGACCGGTTTGAACCGCTCTCCGCCTCCATCTCGCCCTTCGGCGATTGAGAATTTATCGATTTATTAATCGCATGGACATACAACCGCATCCCCACACATGCACGTACTGTACAAGGCACGACTGCGGCCACCGCCGCGGCCACTGAATAATGTCAGGATAATGCATAATGGTGCTGATGTCACCTTTGGTACGCTGATCCACTCACTTAAGCACTTAATAAAAATTAATGCTGGATATATTAGAGAGAGAGAGAGAGGGGGAGTGGGAGAAAGGGGGATAAGAAATGATCGGCGCTGTGAGATGGGGCGTGGCTAGGTTTCCCAATGAGCGTGTTGATTCTTTAGGGGAAAAACCAATTGCATCCGCGTAAAGATTTCCCGATTCATTTGTTTTAGCTTGTCGTCGGTTCTAAGTGAAATTGGACACAGAATTCTCTTTGCTTTTAAGCTACAAAGTACGAATTAAACATGGATGCCTACGGGTTCGTTCGTCATTTTCATAGAAACAAACTAGCTAGCTAGAGTGACGTATCCTTAATTCTTCCTCTGATCGGTGAACAGGACGGGACTTGAATCTTGAAATTACAAGTTAAGATGTTTAACCAAAAACAGCTCCCTATCCTATTAGGGTGGAAACTTGCTTGCTGTTAACCACGCATACTATCCATGGCCATTCTATCGCAAGATGCAATGCTACAATGCAACACTAGGGGCAGTGTAGTCAAACACAAAAAGATTAATATTAAATTATTTGTCGCATGCACTTTAGAGCACAATGATTTTTTTTTTCCACATATCCCAGGTAGGAAGCTGAAGTCAGAGCTCAGAGTCAGCCAGGATACAGTGCCCGCTGGAGCAGATAGGTTTAAGGGCCTTGCTCAAGGGCTGAATAGTGGCACCTTGGCGGTGCTGCGGCTTGAACCCTCAATCTTCCGATCAGTAACCCAGAACCTTAACCGTTTGAGCCACCACTTTTAAGGGGAAGTTTTGTGACCAGGTCTGCAATTTCTGGGCCTGAGGTAACTGTGTAGTTAAGGAATTGGTCTACAGTTCGGAAGGTCCAAGGTTCAAACCCCCTGTTGGGCCCTTGACCAAGGCCCTTAACTGCTTAGATATATAATGAGATAGAGATATATGACGCCCTGGATAAGGGCGTATACAAAATGCATAGTGACAAACATGAATGTGAAATCAGTTGCAGGGAGATAAGTACTTTATTAAACGTTGCCATGGAAACTAAGCTCCTTCAAAAGTCACCACATTTTTTTACTTCATGCAAAACTGTCTGATCGAATTCTCTGGTCTGCCCCCTACTGGTATCCTTTGGTAATACATGTAGCATACCGGCAAGTATGTCAATAAATACGCTCACGACGTCGCCAGGTTTTCTGCACAAATGAATGATTTACCAACAAGTATATTTAGTCTCTTGAAACCTGCTAATCTCTGCCGAGATCCAATCAGAAAGCCCCTTTGTCCTGGGGTACTTATTTACGTAACCATTCCTGGTAATAAACTTAACATCTTCTAATTTAAAAAAGAAAAAAAAACACTGAGCAGAAGTGTAGTACGGGAGCTCAGAGGGGTCAAACTGACTCAGCGCTGGGAGTGGTAATACACAAGGCTGCTATTCCACTAACAGCAATTTCCTCTCTCTCTCTCTCTCTCTCTCTCTCTCTCTATCTATCTCTCCCTCTACCTTTAGTGAAGAACTGCTCCTGGGCTAGATCAGCAGAAAAAAAAAATGCAAAGGAAGAAAGCAGGTAAATAAAGCAGACGCTTTTTATGTCTGCGAAGCAGGACATGGAGAGAAAGCCATTGAGAAAGACAGAGAGGGGAAAAGGGGAACGGCATTTTGTTTAAGATGATTAGAAATCCGAAAGCATCTGGACCAGGTGTACCAGTCAGTGCGTTCTCATTCTTTACATGCCGTGTATATGTGCGCATGTGTGTGTGTGCCGGTGTTTTAATGGATAGAGCCTAGGATTGCAATAAACACAACGCCATATGGTAGAGGCTATAAACAGCCTGCGAAATGAAAAGTCTGATGTAGTTGAGAAAAGGGAAGAGAAAAAAAAGAAGAAAAACAAATGGTGAGGGAGTGGATCTGCGTGCTTTAATTACCTCATCATTATTATAGCGAGTGACACGAATGTAAAAAAAAAAAATTTTTTAAAGAAGGGAAAAAAAAACAAAGCTTCTTTGGTGTAGGAGGGAACTCGGTTACACCACCTTCTTTGTCTCGAACCAACTGACGTCATGATGGTGCTTCGGCACTCACGTGGATGGAAGAAGACAAACGGCGCTTTCTTTTATCGCCATGACGCAATCGACGCAACCTGGCGATCCTATATCAAACACCCTCTTTAAGCTGACTACTGTAGCTACGTCAGGTTGTGCGACTTCAAGGTCGTGCGCTGTCCCATGATGAGGTCCTGAAACGAAATGCTTTCTTTAAATATAATCGCAGCACGAAACCCCTCGCTTAAAGGAAGTCCAGGACCGTCGCTTTTCCTGACCCAGTTCTGCCAGTATAGCTGTAGCACTTAAGAGAGAGAGAGAGAGAGTAGAGAGTATAATGATGTGGTTGTGGAGGCGCCAGACTGTACTTGGGATATGAGATGGATAATTAAGGAACGAGGAAATGCGACTTTAAAAGGCGACTGGAGCGTGCTGATTTGTGTGATTTCCTCGCACTAGTTGTCCGTTGCTTGGTTGATTGCGATCGGTTCTTCCTAAAAGCCTGGAATGGCTAATACTGCACATGCACCAGCACTCACATATATACACACACACAGACAATCTCTCTCTCTCTCTCTCTCTCTTAAAGTCTTTATAAGCGTGAATTCCTGCAGACTTACAATTTGTGGGGAAATGTCGCTGTTTATTAAACCACCTCCAGGAAGAAGAACTGCTATCACGCGTACACACACACTGAGCTGGCCACGTTTATGCTCTTATGCACACACATACACACACACACACACACACACAAACACACACACTGTGGCCTTGGGGAGTTTAATCAAAAGGATGGACAGACCACTCCAGCACTTGCCCGAAAAAAAGTATGAGATGCATCAAAGTGAGAATTAGTTCAGCTTTTTATAAAGCCTGTAGGGGGGGTTCATCTACACAGCACAAACACTAACACACACACATACATATATTGGCGTGCACACACACACACACACACACACACACACTGCGCTCTTTGTGACAGACACATTTGAGAAAGCGTTTCTTCCTGCAAACAGAGCAGTGTCTCGTGGGAAACTTCTCGCCGTCTTTCCTGTCTCTTTTCCTCCCTCTGCTGTGCACTTCCATCAAAAGGAGAAAGATCAGGCTTTTAAAGAAAGATGTCTGCTGTAGCTTTTTATGTGTGTGTGGTGTGTATGTGTGTGTGACTGGACTAAATCTTCATATGACTTCCATCCAGTATTGGTGGCTCCCCACATTGTTCCTAGCTAGGTTTCTACTACTACTATAGTTACAGTTCAGTGCCATCATCGAATAAATGAAGAAAAAAATGTATTATATATAGATATTTTTTTAAAAACATAAAATTTGTTTTCGATTTTTATTACTATTTCTTCTTTCACAATTCTGACTCCGGCTGTACGTTTCTCGCGGCGGCGTTACACGTGCTCGAGCAGCCTCATCACGTCATCTACTGTACAGTCTGTGCAACACGTACATAAACGTTTAAACGTTTAAATAAGTTCAATTTCCTTAACTATTATTATAAATAATTTGACTACTGTATATTTGATGTGAAGACCGATAATCGATCGTGCATGTCCTTTTTTGTTATTTTAAGTTGGCTCAAACAAGCAGTTTTTTCATTTATGATACACAGGACTGTCACCATTACAGCAATGACATCATTAATAATTAAATTAAAGTTTGTTTGTTTGTTTTTTTTTAAATAAAGAGTTTTTGGACTAATAATTAACAAGCTAGGAATTTATCCTGGGTTTAAAGTCATCGAATGTAGCAGCGACTATACTTTCGTTGTCTTTTAATCATTCGTTTTGGATCAAAAGAATGAGATGGAAAGAAAATATTAAGATTAATTGATTAAAAAACTAATGATAAAAGGATTAAAATGACAATATTAGGATCACCACTGACCTGACCTGACTTTGATCAGAAATTACATGCTATTAATTCATTCTTTCATTTTGTTTATTGTTGTTTAATGCAATTAGGGCCTGTTTCAAGTCTAAATAAACAAATATATAAAAATAAATAAACATTACTCTACAATTTCCAGAATGAATCACGTCATGTGTCTTTGTATCTCTGCAAAAAATCAACTGATATACCAAATGTACTAGTCCAGTGTGTGAAGATCTCAGCTTCGCATAATCAGCCTCCACACACACACACAGAGGAGCTGATATGCACGCCGTGCGTCCCTGAGGACAGATTTCCAAATCTTCATCTCCTCCAAAGCTCGTGCACTGTACTGTCTATCTTTTAGCATTTAGAATAGTAACTTATAAAAGAACCTTGATATTGCTGTATTCGTGTATAACGTCATCTGTTAAGGACTCAACACCGAGCCATGAGGGATATCCACTCGGGAAGATGACAACAGTCACTTGTATATGCATATGCTGTGTATGTGTGTGTGTGTGTGTGCAAGTTTGAGGTCTTAACTATTCATACCATTGAGCAATGTACATTCTCTTGCTTTCATCTCTCTCTCTCTTTCTTTCTCCCACACACACAAAACATACACACACACACACACACACACACCAAGTCTGGTCCGGTCTAACTTATAATATCAGGAGCATCACAGGGCACAGGTCTGAAAGCTCTCCACTGAGAAGAAGTGCAAAGGTCACTTGTGTGTTCCTTCAAACCACAAGATTTCCGGTATTCCCAGATATTCCGAAAGCACATCTGGAACAAGCCATGTTTCGAAACACATTGATATACAAAGAAATAAACCATTTACTTACTATATATCCTGATAGAAGCCTGCAAAGCCTTGGGAACTGGAATTTAACCACACACACACACACACACACACACAAACATAATACAATATATGAGCAAGGTGTGTATCTGACCTGACCCAGATATACTGTAGTATCAACTTCAATTCAGGATGAGCCTAGTAGCTAAACTCCTTCTGTCACTTACCCAAGCGCTCAGGACGCAGAAAGAAATCCGACAGAAAATCCAGAGGAGGTTTATCTTTCTCTTCTCTTAGCCAGAAACAGCCACTGTTAGTCCAAACACTGAGCTCCAAACCCGAGCTGGAGCCTGGAGAAAGGACACAACATCAGACAGGATGGAAGAAGAAAAAAAAGGGGAAAAAAAGATAGAGGATAAAAAAAAAAAGAAAGCAAGAAAGTGCCGCGGTGATGATGTTACGGCGAGGAGAAGAGGAACGAAACGGACAGTCCCGGTGGATACCTGCTCTCTCTCTCTCTCTCTCTCTCTCTGTGTAATCTCGAAACGACCGGAGATGAAAAAGTAAATGATCGGATCAGAGAGAGCGGTCTCTTTTGTTCTTCTTGTTGTGTTTGATGTTTAAATGTAAATATTGAAAAAAGAAAATAAAAAAGAAAGAAGTGCGCGAGGACACTGGGCGCGTTACGCAGCCGGGTGACCGTTGGAGAGCGCGAGAACTCTGCGCGCTGCCGTGCGAGTGAGCGAGCGACGCACGCACACACACACTCACGCGCGCGCGCGCACACACACACACACACACACACACACAGAGAAAGAGGGGGGGGGGGAGGTGGAAGCTATGTGTTTTTCTTTTCTCTTTTTTTCATAGGCTTTCACTCCTCTACCGCGCGCGCACCTGCATTTCCAGTAACGAGCCGCTTGATGGCCGGAGTGTTTGTGTGTGTGTGTGTGTGTGTGTGTGTGTGTGTGACTTTTTCTTTTTCTCTTTCTCTATTCCTCTCTGCCTGTTTCTCCTCTTTATTTCTCTCCATCTCCCTTTCTCTCTCTCTGTATCTCTCCAATCTTGCTGTCTCTCTCTCATCCCTTTCCTGTCTTTCTCTCTGTGTCTCTCACCTCTCTCCTGCCATCTCTTCCTCTCCCTGTCTTACTCTCTCTCTTTTTTCACCCCTCTACCTCCCTGTTCATCTCTCTCTCTCTGTCTTACTTTCTGTCGGTCACTTCTCTGTCTGGTCTCTCTTTCTGTTTCTCTCTCTCTCTCTCTCTCTGTCCGCCTCTTCTTTCACGCTCTCTCTTTCCCTATTTTTTTCTCTCTGTCACTTGTCTGTCTCTTTCTCACCCCTTTTCTCTCTCTCTCTCTCCCTCTCTCTGTTTATCTCTCTCCTCTTGCTGCCTCTCTATCTGCCTCTTCTATCTTTTTCTCACCTCTCTCTCTCTATCAGTCTTTCTTCCTGTCTTTTTCCTCTGTCTGTCGCTTCTTTGTCTTTCTCTCTCTGTCCATCACTCTCACACTCTATTTCTTTCACTGTCTTTCTCTCTGTGTCTGTCTCCCTTTCTCACCCCTTTCTCTCTTTCTTTGTTTATCTCTCTCCCTGTCTTTCTTTCTGTCTGTCATTTCTCTATCTTGTCTCTCTTTCTCTGTTTATCAGTTCAGGTCAGAAGGAATTTATTGGCATGAATGTTAACAAATAAATCGCATTGTTGCAAAAAGCAATTATAAATGATTGATTACATTATTAATAACATCAATCTGAATTCATAAACATGTATAAACATAATAAACATATTAAATATGAAAGAATAGCATAGTAGGTGTACAATAAAAAAAAACATCAATATTAGCAACAATAACAACAACTATCAGGTAACTATCTAAAAAAAAGGTGATGTTAAATTGTAGTTTGTTACATTATGGTTAGGGATAATTAGGGTGTGTGTACATTGTGTCTCTCAGGCTCACACACTCTGACACACATTTTGCAGCGAAGGCAGCAATGGGGCCTTCTCCTAAAAATATTCTCATTTTTTCCACTGTTCCATCTGTTAATTTGGGAAAATCTGGAATTTTGTGTGAAGCTGTTACTTAGATTTTTATATTTTTCTCCCTTTTCCCGTCTCTGTGTCTGTCACTTCAATATTTCTTTCCTCTCTTTCTCTGTTTATCTTTCTGTCATTTCTGTCTTGTCTCTCTTTTTCTTTTTATCTCTCTCCCTGTCTTTCCCTCTGACTGTCACTTCCCTATCTAGTCTCTCTTTCTCTGTTTTTCTCTCTGTCCCCGTTTTCCACTCTCTGTCTATCTTTTCTTTCTCTTTCCCTCCCTTTATCTTATTGCCTTTCTTTATTTATCACTGTCTCTCTCTCTCTGATCATATCGTTCTCCATGTTTCTCTTCCTGTATGTCTCTCTTTCTTACTTTCTATAATACCCTTTTCCTGTCTCTCTTTCTTTCGCTGTCTGTCTCTTTTCTCAGTCTGTCTCTCTTTCGCTCTTCTCTCTCTGTTCAATGTCTCTCTCCCTGTACGTATATTCTGTCTATCTCTTTCTATATTGCTCTCTCTCTCTCATTCCTCCCCTCGCAGACAGCGATTAACGGCTGACATTGTTTATTTTCCTTAATCGCCCGAACGCGAATCAATCCGCTTCAGAATTGATCGGTTTCACGGGTATTTAACGTCTGACTTTAACAGAGAGCTGTTGGCTTGCCAAAGCAGCATCGACTTCCCCACTGCATAAAGTTACACAGGTAAAGTGCTGCGTGCGCCTGAATTTAGGCAGTGTTAAAAGAAGTGTCTTAAATGGTAGTCCTTGTTGTGAATTGTATACAAGACGTAAAAAAAAGGTATAAACAATGACTCCGCCCCTAACCCCACCAGTTCAGCCAGACCTTGAACCTGGTCTTGTTCCTGGAGTATATCATAGTACCCCTGATCAGTGCTCATAAAGGCCATCCCAGGAAGGCAAAAAACAAAACTTACCTCTGCTGCAGAGTAACCCACCTCAGAAATCAACAATCAACAAACAGCACCTCAGATTAGAGCCATTACGAAAGCTTTACAGAGCATAAGTAGCAGACACATCTCAATATCAACTGTTCAAATTTTTGCGATTATTGCATATTTTGGACGCCTTCAGCATTGTTTTACAGTGTAGAAAGAAATAAAAATCAGGAAAGACTACTGAGTTAGAAGGTGTGTTCAAACTTTTGACTGCTAGTGTATAAAATGCTTATAATATACTTTACAAGTAAGAAAGGCTTTAGACTCGAGTCCTCCCACAACCACCATACCCCCCCCTCCACCGTGACCCCTTGAGCCCTGGATCATGCTCAGCCCCGGTGACATTTTGGACCAATCATTATCTAAGTTAATCAAATCCCCTAAACACTTTAATCTTGTTAGACGCACAAAAAACTGACAGAAGTGGCAGTGCGGCAGTAAATAATCGACAGTTTACATTAACTACACCATGTAGCTCAAAGTTTTCAAGAATTCTCCCCTTTACAAAGCCTTTCCATCTGATCAGCTATAAACACAATTAATTTAAAGTGCCACTATTATGCTTTTTCAAATATTTTCTTTCATGCAGTGTGTCATGTAGCTGTATGTGAACATATCTGCACTATCTGTGACGCTGAGAGTGCACGATAAATGAAGTTTTTGTCTATTAAAAAAAAAGAGTCTGCTCACATTCGCCTAAACGAGTCGTTAGCAAATCTATTTTTACTCTGTTACGGATCCACGTCACTCCGTAACATATT
>JAOVVA010000034.1:4133774-4147678 GCA_028565275.1 Leiocassis micropogon
ATTTTGATTATTCGGCGCATATTTGTCAAAGGTCACCAAGACACGATGCTTTCTTCTCATTAATCTGTCAGATATATACAATACACTTAATTATAGCAGAAAAGGTTAGCAGAAACACTACCCTCTCCTTGAGCAATGCCGTTTAAGGACATGCACACACATATCCCTCAGCTGGTGACGAAATCTGTAGCAAGGGGTGTGAACAAAACTAACCTGAATTGGTTTTGTATTGATCCGAGGTGTCAGAACGGTTGGTCTTCAATTGGTTTCCGAATTTAATTTTCTTGAGGGAGAACAAATTGCATGATACACCAAACCTCCCTGGCAAAAAAAGAAGAAGAAGAATGAAAAATACTGTCTATCTCAACAATGTAATTAGTTCATCCTATGCATGGAATGCTCGGGTTTCCTTATATTTTGATCTCATTCAGAGGGGTTTAGTCTCTGAATGGCAAGCTTGCTTGAAAATCAAGCATGACTGAAAATCCCAACTGTAATTCCAGTGACACTTAGTGAAGCTCAGCATCTGTGTTTAGTGAGTTTGTTCTTTTCTTTCAACTTTCGATTGTTATTAACTTGATGGTCCCCAGACTCCATCTTTTGGATCTTGTTGTCTTTGTTTATTAGGAACGTGATTGTGTTAAGTTCTGTTTTATATCAGTTACCAATTTGTGAAAGAACATTTGTTCCTGTTGTGAGGATTTTTTTCCCCCACAGTGATGGGAATTTTACAACCATGCATCCTTGTGTTTATACTCCACTGAGATACTCATAGTGCCAACTAATGGTCTATGGAGGACTGTATGTTTCCCTTGAGCAAAACAGCACATCTTGTCCATTTGACATCTGTGGTTCAGTGAATATTTGGGGTGGTTTTACCCAAGGGGCAACCTCCAGTTTTGAAAAATTGAGTCCAACAAAATGTGCAGTTCCAAGAATGACCACAGCTGGCTTCAAAAGTGAGTCAGTCCTTATAGTGCCCCATGTTAAACTGTACAACTTTACCACAAAAATAAAAACAGATTTAGGCCTTGATAACTAGATTTCCCATTCATGACAACTGTAGGGGATTCTATTAAGCCATAAAAGTGGCTGTTTTGAGTGACGCAGGAGGACATTAGGGTATGAATGACCGAGTTCAATCAATTGCGCAGAATATTGGAGCATAAATTAACATTAGCCACCTTAGCATTTTAACTCCTGCGATTGATTGGCACCCTGTCCAGGGTGTACCCCGCTTTGTGTCCTAGGCCTCCTGGGATGGGCTCCAGGCTCCCAGAGACCGTGAATACAGCATAATGCAGTATAAACGATGAGTATGTGAAAGTGAGCATTTTAGCTAAGCAAGCTAAAACTAGGCTAGCCATCTTGTGGTAAGTGTGGTATGTACACAGGTTCCAACCAACAGGCAGGTTCTGATCGTTCTGTCCATTTCCGATTTATGGATTAACTGGGGTATAGCCACCTTATATTTTAATGTAGGCTGTATCTTGAGCTTTATTTAAAATGATTGGTGGTTCATGGTATTGTGATTATATATATATACTCTCTCTCTCTCTTTCTCTCCCCAGCACTCTCTATTTTTTTTCACTGTATCCTACTCTTTTATCTTGAGATGCTAATTAGTCTCATATGTCAATATTATCACATTCTCTCTAACGAGTCAACCTACTTGATTTCAGAAGCATTCAATACCGTACAGTACTTCTTTACCAACACATAAGTCACATCACAGCATGTCATCACATGAAAGGAAAATTATTTTATATATATTAAGACAGGGTGCTTTGTAATGTTGGCACATTTTTCCACTACAATAAAGTCTCCAGTGGAAGAAACTTGCTCACTATTTACAAAGCTCTAACACTGGAGACTCCATCCATAAATGCTAAATAATTATATATAGTTTTGTGCCAAAGTATTGAGCTCTCTACTAATTTCTACATGTTTTGCTTCAAAAGAGCCAGGCTTTCTTGGATTTTTATTCTAGTCTTGAGAAATAGTTGTCCAGGTTTCCTGAAGGACTCTTTTTGTCTCTTATTTTCAGTCCAGACCTGTACCTGTACCCAGTTTCAGAGGAATGAAGGCATGAACCAGTAAGAAACAGGTGCAGATGATGAGAGATGATCAGCCCAGTGATTAGTATACTGGTGATGCTGAATGCTGAGTGGTTGGAACAGGCGAGAGGGGAAATGAGGTTGCTGCTGATGTTGTTGCTTTAACAAGCTGTTTTTAAATTGTACCTTTGTAGCCTGTTGCAGTAAAATATCAGTTAATATTTCTTTAATTTAGTTCAATTTAATATGAAGAAACATAGGACGGCTCTAGACTTTTGCACAGTAGTGTACTTTCCACATAAGAATATTTCATCATTATAAGCTTTAGATTTTAGATTAGACATAGATCTTTCATACAAATCTCGGTGGAAACGACTGCAGAAGCAATAAGGAGCACAAACCCATACTTTAAGATTACTCCTTTAAAAGTACAGAAATAACTACCTTTGCTGTACACCCATGGCATTCTGATAACGCTTGAGTAGAGAGATTAGGAAATTATGGTCTGGTCTTTGCCTTGAGGCGGATGAAGGTCAGTATCTCTTTGGCATGGCGTACAGTTTATATCAGACCTTTACAACAGAAAGAAAAAAACAGAAATAGCAGCAGGAACTCAAAGGACAAGTAGAAAGGAACATTAATAAAATGATTCTATCATAAGGACATGCTTTGTGCTCTAACTTACAAAGATGTCCTGCATATCCTCAAATCGAGCCAAAATGAGACCTTTGTTTTTATTACAGCTTTTATTGTTAAGTTATTGTTGCATTCCCATGTGCATTAGTTGGTTTAAAAAATAAAACTTCTGGCTTTCAAGAAAGCAAGTCCACAGAAATATTTGTTCCAGTCTTGAGAATTCACTAATCAGCTTGGGTTCCTTAACAAACAAGTGAAGCTAATTAGTGAAATCCAGAGTTCTGCCGGCTAGCCGCATCTTTACCCAACAACCTTCAATTAATTCTGCCCAGCATCCAGATAGCGTGCTAGGCTGTCATTACCGAGGTCCGATAATGATACGTACGGCGTGATAGCACCACATTAGCCATGCAGAATATGTCAAAAAATGATCATGATGCTGAGTGACAGCCACATTAATTAACCGACTAACAAGTGCTACAGAATTTTAAAAAAGCTTCTAAAATACCTATTTACCCAAGATTATTATTATAGAAAGATTTTTTTCTTCTTCTGTGAAACAAGTACAAGTAAACAGGAATTGGTTTGCGCATAGATTAAAAATGAAATATCCCAAGATGTTTTAGATAATATAGGGTTTGTATTGATGGATTTATTTCAAGTTTTATGTGGCAATCAGGATGACCTGAATGACACTTTATAAGGGTAATCATCCATCCATCCATCCATCCATCCATTAATCCATCCATCTATGAATCCATTCATCCATCCATCCATCCATAGATGTATGAATCAATTTGTCCATCTATCATCTTATTCCTAATATAAATACTTTACTAAGTGGCCATAAACACCTAGTACCCTTCTCTCTTTTCACTCTCTCTGTAACTCGGTGCATTCCCTGAATACGCAATGAACACCTGCAAAGCGAGGGTCGAATTAGGATTCCAGTCCATTCCACACCCTCTTAATTATAGGAGTTTCACATGCTAATATTGTAGAGACCATGAGCACCCATACGACTAAACCATGCCGCAAACATCCCAATTGCTCTGTATTCTTACTGTCTAAAATGGTTATTCATATTCTCTCCCCCTCTCTCTCTCTCTCTCTCTCTTTTTTCGCTAGCTTTGGGCACTTAGGTATGTGACAAGGACACCGAAGTATTGAATCTCGCCATGACCAGTTTATCCTCTCTAATTTCCATAGCTATCATAGTCTGCCTGTGCACATCTAAACTTGCAGAGCAAATTTAGCAAGCAATTCTGCTTTTCTTTTTTTTGCAGGGCTTTTTTTTTTTGTTGCAGGGTTCCCTTAGACGGACCGAGACGCTCATTAAATAGCCCACACTCCAGCGTGCAGACCTTCCCCATGGGCCAGTTTTAAAAGGCTGTCTCGATCAGTCATCAATAATTAACATCAGATTAAGTAGAAATGTTCGTCCTCGGTTATTCAAGGCTTTCTCCGAGACAGCTCAGAAGATGCCTGTAAACCTAGGAAGAGACAGCAAAGAACATGAAAGGCGAGTAGTTATGCTTTAAAGTGTAAATCAAATGAGGTTTATCAACTTAAATAGCTTCGGCGCATACCTGATGAACAGGAGACGTCCAACATCTTTGACGTGGCATTAATAGCTGTCTGTGGTGCTGAGATTATGGTTTTATCTTTGTAGTGCGTGTGAGAAACTGATCAGCGGAGTTTACTCAAATCAGAAACGACCGATTTCACTCCACCAAATTGAGGATAATAGCTTTGTTTTTTTAGCGTAATCATTACAAAGGAAGAAGAAAAAACTTCTTAAAACTGGCCTGCTTGGAGAAAACAACAATGTGTATACTGTAAACAATTTATCACTTTAAATAAGCCAGACATTGTTATTTTATTAACACCTGACCATGACGCCAATATGTTCTTACTAAAGTCCCATTCCAGATTTAGTCCCCATTTGCTCTTATAATAGCCTCAAGTTTTCTGGGAAGGCTTTCCACAATATTTTGGCACGTGGTTATTGGGATTTGTGATTATTCAGCCACAAGGGCATTAGCGAGGTCAGGCACTCATGTTGGATGAGAAAGTCTTGTGTCCTATTGGAGTTCCAGTTCATCTTAAAGGCGCTCAGTGGAGGTGAGGTCAGGGATCTATAAAGGTCACACAAATTCTTCCACTCCAACAATCCAGTTCTTTATGGAACCTGCATTGTGAACAGGGGAACTGTCATGCTGGAGCAGGTTTGGGCCACTCAGTTCCTTAGTAAAGAAAAATCTTAATACTACAGCATACAAAGAAAACAAATTCTTTACTGTGTATCTCCAACTTTGTGGCAACAGTTTGAAAAAGAACTACATGCAGATGTAATAGTCAATTTAATACCTTTAAAATACTATAATTTTATTGTAGATTTAGGATGACTGAGTGATAAAATAGAAAAGATAGTGGTAGTACTAAATACGAGTGTGACAAGCTTTATTTGTTGTAGCAACGACATGGTTGAAGAACATGTTTTAAGGACTTTATAAAGAACTTTTATAAAGAATTTTTTATGCAAAAAAGGGTCTAATTATGCGTTTCATAACTTATTTTATTATTCTGGAATAATTTAGTTAATAAAGTAATCACTTATATTACTTTTAAGAAATGTTTTACTTTTAAATGTCATGTCAATTATACGGAAGAGGATTAGGGCCAATATGAAAATGTATTTCTGTTCTGACTTTAATCTCAGAATTCTTCTAACCTTAGGTTAGGTTTTTATCTGAGATTAAAGTCAGAATTCGGAAATTAAAGTAAGAATTCAGGAAAACTAAAATTTTAATTCTGATGGAAAAAAAGAAATTCTGAGACTAAATTCAGAATTTTGACACTGAAATCAGAATTCGTAAATTAAATTAGAATTCTGAGACCAAAATACAGAATTTTGACACTGAAGTCAGAATTCTGAAAAAAACGTCAGAATTCTAAGATTTAAGGCAATTTTTTAATTATTTTTTTTTTATGACAGCCATAATCCTCTTAATTACCTAAGAATTAAGACCAATTTTAGGAATAATTTAAAAAAATGTTAATGTTTGTATTGGTGCTTTAAAGTGCTTAAAGACAACACACACCTTTTGATTTTATACCTCATATAAGGTTACCTATAACCTTCTTCACAAGTTCACAAATAAACTGTAGGAACAATAAAAATTTACACCACCATCACTGTTTATTTAGGTGTATATGGTAAAGTGACACTAATAGCTTTGGTGGCTTAAATGTCCAGGAAGAGTTTTAAACTTTTTAGCCGAATCTTTCCTTTAAGAAATTGCAGTTGACTGTGACTAATGCAATGCAACATCATTTCCCCTGCAGCAGACTTCGGTTCACTCCAGCGGGCGGTTTTCTTCAAGGTGAACCACAGGCCACCAGAATGAAGGGCCAAATTGGTGGTAAATCTACCTCACAAACTACTAATCTATCTATCTATCTATCTATCTATCTATCTATCTATCTATCTATCTATCTAGTGAAGTGTATTATCATACTCTTTCTCTGTTTTTGTGTCTCTATTCCCATGTTTTTGATCCACAGCTGTTGGAACTAATTAAAACATCTTGTATCGTTTAAAACTAAATACACTGTGTATGAATTTCCAAGTCAGAACACAAATCAAACAGCATAAATATAATCCTATTAACTCCCCCTAATGTAGCTTTATATTACACATTAGGCAGCCGAGCCCTAAAAAGACTTGTAAAGCTGGCGGAATGACGACGATGATATTGTAATTAGTCCCTATTGTACGACCAGGACTCTCCCTCATCTAAAAAGCCATATGTTCTTAATAGAGCCTATCCATCACGCACTCCCCCCTTGACTGGTCTAGTGTGGGCTCTTGTCTCTGTGTAACTGTGTAGTGCATGGTGTGTAGCATCGATAGTGCCACGTGTGAGGGTGTTCGGTTGGTCAAGATGAACAGGGGGGGGGGGGGGGGGGGAAAGCATTCGAATGGCATATGTCTGCCCCTCTGCTTGTAACCAGCTTATTAATTAGCTGTCAGGTGGACAGCCTTAGGTGTGGGAAGCAGATGGGGCAGGTAGTGATCAGTGAGCTGAGAGGGAGGAGATGACACACACACACACACACACACACCAGACACCAGACCATTTAGAGTGCTCCAAACATCCTAATGCACATTGCATTATTCAGATTTTTTACATAACCAACATGGGTGTTTCCAGAGGGTTTGTCAGAGATGACTGTCAGAAAATTGACTAGAAGTTTTATTACTTCTTACGGCAGCCTTTTACCAATCAGTGGCTTGTCTAGAACAAAATTGTCCCTTTGTGAATATTGTGTGTGCATAGACCGTGATGGACTGGCATCCCATCCAACACAACCCTGAAGATGAATGAATGAATAAATGAATGAATGAATTAAAAAGTTACTTTATCAGATTTTACCTAGATAGATGGCCCACTGAAGTGTCAAGTGATTAAACTTTATCTTTTCAGCTTGCTGTGCATACACTCCTCTAGCGGCAAGGCCAGTTCTTTGGTTTTTGCTATACACTTGAGAGATTTAATGTTCAATTTAGGTGAGAAGATGAATATACTGTTATTAGATTAGAAGTTATTAGATTTTATCTAATTTTATTCTGTCAGTTGTTGGTTGATTGGGGATGTTTCATCCTTTGGGCTCCATTTGAAGAGATAAAGCACACTCTGGTGATTGACTTGGCCAATCCAAAATCTTCTATTTCTTTTTCCACACTGTTGAAGTTCTTTGTTGTGTTTTAGGTCCTTGACTTTCCAAGTATATTGACAGAAAATGTTTCTGTAGAAATCTGTCTTTGAATTCATTCTGTTGCTGCCATCATCGTGATTTACATTCGCCTTCAGCGAATGATGAGTTTGTATGTTTGAGATCATGAATAGGTCTATTCTTATTTACCATTAGTTTGGTAGAAAAATGCAAAATGTAAACAGTTTATTTGAGTTCTCAAAATTCTGAAATTTTTACCAGAATTTTATTTTTTTTTTAACTTTTTTTTCCTCAGAAGTCTTATTTTAATCTTAAAATTATGATTTTCCCCCCTCAGAATTCTACCTTTCTTTTTCTCAAGAGTCTTATTTTAATCTTAAAATTCTGCTTTTTTTCCCCTCAGAATTTTGACTTTTTATCCCCAGAAATATTTTGATCTCAAAACTTTTTTCAAGACTCAAGACTTTTTTCCCCTCTGAAGTCTCATTTTAATCAAAAAATTCATTTTTCCCTCAGAATTTTGACTTTCTTTTTCTCATTAGTCTTACTTTAATATCAAAATTTAGATTTTTGTCTCTCATAATTCAGACATTTATTTTAGAAGACTACTTTAATCTCAAATAAGCTATTCTTACTTTAAAACCTCTTAGATAAAATCTCCAGAAAAGGAAGTGAGAATTCTGGGGGGAAAAAAACACTGAAATTAAATTCAGAATTCTGAGAATAAACTTAAATTTTTTTTTTCATGATTGCCCTAGTCCTTGTGGTATGGCCTACATATTTGTGTATTCGATTTGTTTTTCTTCTCTTCCATAAACAGCTCTCTGGTCATCATGTTGGTTTATTTATTTCAAAATTTATTTTTAACTACATATGCTTTTTCACAGGTGAAACCATGCTCAAACCAAGCCAAACTAAACATAGACCTGCAGAGCTATGAATCAATTAAACATACAATCAATGAGGCAACCCTGAGCAACAAGCAACACCTGCCAGTCATGTCTTTCAACAGTTTGTTTACTTAAAAAATTGTGGGTTTAAACGGAACATTTTAAGTTATTCTAAATGGTATCGCATGTTGGCAAAAAATCTTGCCAAGTTCCGAAACAGAATTGAATAACATTTTAATGGGAATAATTGTGAAAGCTTATTTAAGGACACAAAAGATGATGTTCCATGCTGTTACACTACAATCCAGCTTTGCTGTTATAAAGGAATTTTGCACACAGATCACTATCCTTGAAAATATTCCCATCGAAAGAGTATCAGAAATATTAAATGTTTCAAATCATAAGCAGAGACCTAAAATAGCATCAGTTCTTTTTCCCCCCCTTTTGACAGTTTGCTTAAAGAGAGCTTTAAAAATGCTCCAAGCTCGAACTGTGCTCAACCAGCTGGTAGTCTGATTTCAGCTCGGGTTCTCTTAATGAGGGTGCATTCCCATTTTCAACCACTGGCACTGGCAATCACTGACAGTAATTCAGTCTATTACTCACTTTTTCATGTTGGGTGTCTATTACACGTCACACTGCTGGAATGCACAGTCCAGTGAGTGTTTAAATCACCTCACGCTGTGTTCACTTCATTGCTGTGCAGATGAATTTTGCCACGTGATATATAATGCGGCTTTCAAATGGAAGCATTCCATCAGATGTGTCACGTTAAGAGACTACATTAAGTATGAAGCAATATACAAACTCTGAGGCAGAATTTAAGATCCTCCATCAGATCTGAGGTTCTCAACTACATATTGCTGCCTGCTTTAACACACTTCATTCAATCAGACAGGGTTTTTTTGTTTGCTTTTCAGCATATTACACTGAGTCAGGTATGACAGTAGGGAGACAACAAGACAGAAAATCCCCTGAACAGGATGCACACTAATACAATACTACAATACAACAATACATTTCTATCGTTCTACAGTAACATAACATAACATGACACTTTCTTGTCTCCAGATTTTTTTTCTTCCTGGCATTTTAGTCTAAGATAACTACCACTTCCCCCACTCCTGGTTGTGAAAATAGCACTGGGTGTATACTAACTTTCAATTCCAGGACTGAAGCGGTTTTTGGTGCAGACTAATCAATTCGAAGGAGACACTTTGAAACGTGATACATAACTGGATGCACACGTCAATTGAAAAAAACACACTGTTTAAGGCTAAATTATTCAATAAGCCTAGGTAGGTATAATCTGAGAAAGAATTCCAAGAAGTGTATGCTCAGCTTGTGAAAGGCCAAGCTTCAGTCTCATGATTCACTCAAGACTTCCACTAAAGATCCTCTGTTTTACAATTTAGAGTGACTGTTGTATTTTCAAGGTACCACAGCGGTCCTTAAATAATGTTTTAAGGACAACTACAAGTAAGCATACAAAAGAAAGGGCATTGGTGGCTTAGTGGTACAGTAGGTTTTTCACCTACCACCTGCGGGATTCGATTCCCAGCCAATGCCCAAAACCCCAGCCACTGGATGCAGTGCCGGTCCAAAGCCCCCATAAAATGAGAGGGTTGCGTCAGAAAAACCTGGACCAAATTGTTGTGCGGGTCAGTTGGTCTGCTGTGGCGACCCCTCAGTGGGAGCAGCCGAAAGACTAAAAACAAGTAAGCATACAAAAGACTAAGAGAGCACAATCACTTTAAGATGTACAATTTGTGATCTTTTGTTTAATGGCGATTATTACTGAAATGATTATTTATCCTATTATTGTCTATTATTTACTGCTGATTTCCATTAATATGCTTTCCTGCTTACTACAGTTAAAAAGACCAGTAGTTTGTTTTATCATAGTCTTTCTGTCAGCTCAAACCTAACTAGGCATCCACCTTTGACCTCTATCATCAACAATTTGTTTCCACCCAAAGAACTGTGACACATTGCATGATTCACATTAATATATGAGAAGCGTTCAAGTCAAACCAGGACTTTTCAAGCATACAGTAGTATGGTAATGAGTATCTTATACACAATAAAATATTTGAATGGTGCAAATGTTTTAAAGAAAACCGTGTGCCTGGGAATGATGATCCTGGCTGAGATGGCTCAGAGCCCACTGCATTTGTTTTTTTTATGTGTACATTCAGCAAGTGGAACATCCGATCCTTAAACATTAATGGACAACTTGTCGTCAATTTGTGCAAGAGACGCATCTGTCTTTGAGAGCTGTACACACATTCACCAACACCACTTGCACGTTACAGAAACTCGGCTGAGAGTTATTGCCACGTCCCCCTGTACAGTCCTGACCTCGCTCCAAGCCATTTCTACATGTTTGGGCCATTAAAGTATTTCCTGGGTGGCCAGCGATTCCAGCGAGAAGCAGGCAGTCCAATCATGGCTCAAGTGTACTGAGAAAACTTTCTACTTTGATGGTATCCAAGCACTAGTGAAACACTGGGATAAGTGCATTACTGTAGCAGGGGATTATATACTGTAGAGAAATAAAGGGAGTTTTACTCTCATATTTGTGTTGTGTTATTCTGTACAATCTAAAGTTCCAGTTTGACTTGAACAACCCTTATAGTATATTCCACTATTATATGTAAACAGCAATCTTTATTGTAAGTAGAAATCCAATAATTGCATCAGTTTCTTAGATACTCAAAGTAGGCTCATGATCAACATCACTGGCATTGTTGCTCATTGTCTTCTCATCGTCTATACCGCTATATCCTGTATACAGGGTTGCAGGGGACCCGAAGACTATCCTGAGGAGACTTAGGGCCAAGTGATCGCAGACACATGCACACCCTCACACATGCTTTCACACACTACGGGCAATTTGGAAATGCCAATGAATATAATCTGTATGTTTTTGCACAGTGGGAGGAAGCCAGAGCACCCAAAGGAAACCCACCAAGCATGGGGAGAACATGCAAACTTCATGCACACACACCCTGAGGCATGAATTGAACCCCGGACCCTGGAGGTGTTAGGAGACAGTGCTAAGCCACCACTAAGCCACCGTGCCATGACGTGGTATTTAAGAAATAATAATATCTGTAATGATTCACAAGCTTTTAGGGCACATTTTTTTCCAAAGGTAAAAGGTAGTACAAAATGTTTTGCAAACAGTAGAACTTTCTAAAGATGACTCAAACATGTCACATAATCAGATTCAAAACAATAAACAGCAACCACAATAAAGGTGCATATTGTAGGCATAGGTGATGATGTAATCGCATACATTTGTATTCTTTCATTTGCATAAAAGTAGAACCTGCATTACTTGCGTAGCTGTGGAAACATTTGATTTAATGTGTAATGTAGGAGAGTACAGTACAGTAGTAGTGAAGAATTCCTAGCAAGTCATAGCACACAGACACACACACACACACACTCACGCAGAAATGATATCACATAACATAAACCTCCTTCTGACCTCATGCTCACCCTTTTAATCTTTAAAACACACCTTTTATTTGATCCTTTAGTCAATAGCTTGCTACCATATTTGAAAAAGCGCTATGTTGAAAAGTGGGATTTCAACCAATTACCGACCACCGCTGAGACGTTCTGAAATGCTTTTCTTTACTCTATTCATTGGCATTACGGTGCGCTAATGAAAAAATCCAGTAGATTTTCTGCTAAACCTTTTCTAAAGAGAGTCATGATTACACTTCTAGCATTGAGCTCAATAACCAATATCTCTCTTCAGGGGTGGCGGAGCTTGGGTAAAAGGCGTTGCTGAAATTGGCTTCGTCTCCTTGATATACCTCATTTTTTCTTCTTCTCGCTCTCTCTCCCACTCTCTCGCTCTCTTAAACACACAAGAAGGTAAGAGCTCATGAACTTATACTTAACCTTAACGGCTTTCTTGCCCTGAAATAAAGCCAGGTGATAATACAGGAGATAGCGTAGGGGTTTTTAGTTATGATAACCTTGTGATTACAATTTGAACCCTGGACTGTTGACTTTAGTTTGATCGTAGCCTCTGCTCCTGAAATGTTATATAATTCATATGGATTTTGGCTTATTAAGTTAATAAAATATAAAAAAAAAAATTATTAAGTATTTTGTAAAATAGAAGTGATAGGCCTTGTTTAAGACCTTGTACTGTATGCAGGTTTATACTGAACCTACTTTACTGAACACATCCTGTCCTGTTTCACATTCCATTCGGACAAATAAGTCACATGTTTATCATGAGTATAACACTGGATTATCATCAAATGTTTCACATATTTTTATTAATTCTTTTATCATGATTTTACAATTAATTTACTTTCACATGTGATTTTCCATGTAATTATTTTCCCATGCATCATTCACTTTCACATGTCATTTTTAACAAATAATTCATTTTCACCTGATTTATTTCCTTTCACATATGAATTATTTATTTTTTTTTTTTACAAATAAACTTTCACATATTATTTTTTCACAAGTTATGTTTCACATGATTTTTTACAGATTATTTACTTTCACATGCAATTCATTTAACAGATAATTTTCCTTCACACATAATTTTTAAATTGATATTTTACATTCACATGTGATTTAAAAAAAAAAGATACTTCTCTTCACATTGTTTTTTTTTTCAACTGATCATTTACTTTTGCATTGTTTTTAAATAGATCATCTATCTTCACATGTAATAATTTTTACACACCATTTAACTTTTGCAAACTCTTTTTTTTACAAATAATGTTTTACAATTTATATTATATAATTAAATATCATATAATTAAATATAAAATATAATTATAATTAATAATATAATATAATTCCAATTTTAAGTATGATTTTTCAGTAATTTACCTGTGTGTAATTTAATGTTAGAATTTATCTTAACATGCAAGAGATATGATATTCAGTATATATATGATGTGATAAAACATGATATGATATTTAATATAAGCAACATTGTAACAAAGGCGAACTCACACAGGTAGGTAAGTATAAGGATGAGTAATGTTTATTCACGAAATGGGAAATCAACGGCAGTTTTCAAGAGATGCAATGCTTATCAGGTAAGACTTTAACTAAAGGTTACTTCCACTGAATGAGGAGCGTGAACTAATGTTTCCTTTTTCTGTTCCCTTTGTGGAAACCATGAGCGGCGAAGAGTTGATTTAGGAGATGCCTTGGAGCAGCGACGGAGACACACCACGAAGTTACGGAGACGAGGACGAGGGATACAAACAGGGACATGACTAGTAGACACAAGGAGCACAGGTAAGTAGTTTGGTAAGTAAAACACTTCTTACTTGAAATCTTGGGGAGTTGGTCCACTTTCTCGAATATGAGCCTGGACGCTGAGCGCTGCGAGGTGTGTGTCTTTATAGGTGCGCATAGATTGACATCAGGTGGCGGTGATTAGTATTCTGGAGATGGGGGGCGTTGTATCTGACTTGGTTCGGAGCCTGGCCCGACTGTGACAAATATGAATGAGCATGAGCATATACAGTAGCTAAAAGTAAATACACATAGGCGGCATGGTGGCTTAGTGGTTAGCACTGTCGCC
>JAOVVA010000034.1:4158536-4172162 GCA_028565275.1 Leiocassis micropogon
ATTCACCTTTTTTTTGTTCTGCAGTTGTGTGAATATTCTATGCTCCTTCACACTTGAGTGAACTCATGAATCTAAGCTGTAGTGTTGAATCAGGCGTGTTAAAGCACTTAGTGGACTATATATATATATATATATAGCTAAAGGTGCAAGGTGACTGTGCTAACTACTACACCACCGTGCCGCTATATATATATATATATACACACCATATCGGCACAGTGGTGTAGTGGTTAGCACAGTCACCTTGCACCTTCAGCATCAAGGTCTGTGTGCATGGAGTTTGCATGTTCTTCCCGTGCTTGGTGGGTTTCCTCCGGGTGCTCCGGTTTCCTCCCACAGTCCAAAGACATGCAGATTGGGCTAATTGGTGTTCCCAAATTACCTTTAGTGTGTGAATGTGCAGTTTATAAAATAGGAATTACTACAATGGTAATCACCATTGGCCTTATTGGACTACAAAGGTTCCTAGATGGACAGATACTGCATATGTACAGTATACTGTATATATTGACATTACATTTTCCCATTGTTCAAGCGTAGTGCATATTCACTATATTGTAAAAAAAAAAAAAATAGATGCACCTGCTAAATCTGTAGCTCCGCGTCTAACTATTTTCAACAGCATTATTTTTTTGTATTATTGATTGAATAATTTTGAGCAGCACTCTAACAGGTTCCATGTTTCTAAAGAAAAACAAATCGCAGTGATAGAAGAATTAAGTGTGGGCTGGTGTTTGTGTGCGCGCGTGTGTGTGTGTGTGTGTGTGTGTGTGTGGGCAGTCAAAACAGTTCTAAATATCTAACGTGTAAATGATTCATAGACTCGTCCATTTAAATATAGACAGTTGGGAAACATTGGACTGTTTTCATGGGAGATTTGGTGTGATTGTGTAATTATGGAGTTGTCTTGTTGAATTTTGTGAGGAAAATAAACGCGCTATGCGGCATGGTGACGTAATGGTTTGCACTTGTGGCCTCGCACCTCCAGGGTCGCAGGTTTTGAGTCCCACATTGGGGTTTGTGAGCAAGGAGTTTGCATGGTTTCCCCGTGCTTGGTGGGTTTCCTCCGGATAATCCGGTTTCCTCCCACAGTCCAAAGACATGCAGATTAGACTAATTGGTGTTCCTAAATTGCTAGTAGTGTGTACTGTATGTGTCTCTGTGTGTGCTTGTATGCCCTGCAATGGATTGATGCCTTGGTGTACATTGCCTTGTGCCCTGAGTACCCTTGGATATGCTCCTGGCTTACTGTGATTCTGTAAAGGATAAGAAGTCATTCAGAGAATGAGTGAGTAAATGTACAGTAATATTGAGGCTCTAGATTAAACGATAAATTCTTTTAAATTTTAAGTTCATTTTTTTCGAGTGTGTGTATATTGTTATTGTGCACTGGGAGACAGTGCTGTCTCCTCCTTTTCTTATTCTCCTTATTATTAAAGTTTTATTAAGGGCATTGATGGTTCAGTACTAGACGTCTCACCTGCCATGAGGAGGCCTAGGCCCAGGTTTGATTCCCAGCCAATGTCCAATGCTCAAAAAAAAAATGCAAGGGTTGCATTAGGATGGGTATCCAGCACAAAACCCTTGCCAGATCAAACGTTTGGATCCCCTAACAGGAGCAGCCAAAAGAAAAACAACATTATTAAAGTTTCATTCTCCATCATTCAACCTGAAGTTTGTCTTAATTCCACTGTCACTGAGTAGACAATAAATTAGACACTATTGGTTTTGGGGAAAAAAAGAATTTTGGAGGTGTGTGAGAATGTTTTTTTCTTTTGGTGGTTGGTGTCCCTTAACTTTGTCGTATCAAATACCCCCATCATTAAGGCACTCTCATATTAAGGCTACTACTACAGTACAAGTTAGGGAGGGCCGAAGACTATCAAGTGTTTCTTCCGAGCCACGTGACGCCAGCTAACAGCATCTTTTGCTGAGCTGAATTGTGAGCTCACCATTGGTAATCCCGTAACACGCTCGGAGGACAGCGCTATCCGTTCCTTCTACCAGACGCCCATATATAGCCGGGATTGATGTGAGAGAGCGCGTAGTGCCGCACATCCCTCCTCTCTGAGAGAGCTCGGTCAATCAGCTATCACCAGGCCCCCGGCTGTGGGAGGCTACGACCTTGAGATTTCCGGATGATAGGGTGAGCTCAATACTTCTACAGTACACAAGGACTAAATGAGAGTGTTCAGCTATAATAGGGTAAAAAAAAAAACAGAACCAAAACTAGGAGCAACATGGCACCTACAATATGGTCTTTCGGCTGCTGGGAATATGGTCTTCCAACAAGGGGTCGTCACAGCGGACCGTACATACACAAGCTTAGGACGGGTTTTACGTCGCATGCCTTTTCTGACACAACCCTTCCATTTTACCCAGGTTTGGGACCGGCACTGCATCTAGTGGCTGGGGTTTGGGCACTGGCTGGGAATTGAACCCGGGCCGAAACCCCAGCCACTGGATGCAGTGCCTGCAATAAATTCTTTTAATGATAAGTACAATAATAATGCATAAGGTAAAGGATATCAGCTGACATAAGGACTTGTGTTCCTGTCCCATGCCCAGTATTCCCACCGTGACCTTAACTGTTGTTATCTGGCAACAAAGACTTGCACAAGTTCTGGCTCAATTAAAAACCGTTAATCAGGACAGTAAACAATCTTTAATGGGCATTTTAGCTATGGATTTTTTTTCTTCTCTGTGCTATATATTTAAATAAGATTCCAGCTGGATGAGATATTTCTTTCACACTTCATCACCTCTCTCTCTTCTTCTTCATCTTTTCTATAAAGTTTTGGCTGGAGATAAGCAAGGATTGAGTTTATTTTTAACCCTGTCTGTAGGCATGAGCATGTTCTGTGCATGGTAACACCAGCACACAAAAACAACACATATCTCGAATCCTTTTGCATATACTGACTTGCATATAAATTTATTTAAAACTTTTTTTCCCCAACGATAATGATTAATAAACATGCTTTAGATGCACTCTTTCAAATCATTTTTTAAGCCATTTAACCGCTTTGACTTTCTTTCTCCTCTCCAGTCCCTGATGATGGAGTCAGTGAAATGAGTTTCAGAAATTCAGCAACGACCCATCTGTCATGTATTCGTCATGAGCCCTGCGATTTCGTGCTTGGGATAAAAGGAAAGGTCATCGCGTCTCCGCTGGAAGGTCACAAATGTCACCGGGACAGACTGTCTAATGAAAAACCAATGCATATCCGCTTAAACTCATCAATGTCCCGTGAGCACGTGTATGTGCGCGCTCACATTCCGAGGTACCCTAAATGCAAAACCGATGAGTCTGTTCGCTTAACTGGATCAGCGCCGTGACGTGAAGTACAACTCGTGAACCGGTGATTGAATCGGCGCATTCTCGGCCTTTCATCTCACTAGGTGAGGTTCGATGAGACTGAATCCGACCTGCAAGATGACATTTGTACAAATGTGAATTGAATTTGAGAGCTGGGTGCTGAAAAGGTGACACGGTACATATCCCCAGTTTAAAAGGCACATCTCTCATTTTCTGTTCGTTTTATAATGAGTAAACGGAATTAGATTTAGCAAGACAGCCATGAAAGAGTGGCTTTATGAATTCAGCTTTAGCTACCGAGCATAGCAAATAGTTATTAAAGATTGTAAAGTATAAGACTGTCAGGTATCAGGGGTTACTGTGATGAATTCTCAAATGTTTAACGTTGCAGCTTCCATGTTTCCAGCTTGGATTGAACGCTTAATTGAAATAAAGTAGAAATTGGGTGGATCATTGTTCTTATAAGAAATTATACTACAAATACTGTAGGTTACTATGGTAGACTAATATAGTATTTGGTAGTTATTTGGTATTTAGGTCCGTCCACACCCCAACCTGGAGATTCGGTATATCCGTTATTCCTGTGGAACTTACTTAAGGGGATAGGTTGCCAGCTCAACCCTGATTGCCATTCACACACTACGAGCAATTCGGGAATGCCATTTATGTCTTTGGACTGTGGAAGGACACTGGAGTACCTGGAGGAAACCCACCAAGCACTGCGGGAACCCGCAAAAGTCCATGCACACAGACCACAGGCAGGAATCAAACCCGAACCATTAACCCACTAACCCACCATGCCGCTGTAAACTTTAATACATACCATAATATTACCGTGGTACTTCAGGCATTACAATGATAGGCAATCATAGATCTCCTAAGTGGGGTACTATGGCTCTTTAGTGGGTACCGTGTGTGTACCCTGTATAAATACCATGGTACTTACAGGTTAGTACAGTGGCTACCAAATTTTCTAATATGCTATGTTTGTATATACTGTACTTTATTAGACATGTTAGTACATATTAATGGTATGGTATAATACATGCAGTATGTACAGTAAAATACAGTTTCAACATACACTATGTTATTTATTTAATGTTTCATAGATACAATGGTACCATACTTTAGAAATATTCCCAATAGCGGTACAAAAACATGTATAACACAGTATTCTTGACAGTATACTGGTACATGTTTCTTCCATCCATCCATCTAGACAACCTCTGTTGTCCAACTAAGGACTGTGAAGGCCAGTGGTGACCATGGTATTTATGCATGGGGAGAATATGCAAAGTCCATGCACACAGACCACTAAGCAACTATGTCGCCATGATTTATAGCACATACCATAATATTACAGTGGTACTACAGGTGTTACCATGGTAGGCACCATAGGACTTACTTAACATAGATGATTAGGCAGTTATTTCTGCTCTTATATAGCTATATACAATTTGCACAGTGACAGGACAAGCTGTCTCAATTAATTGTTAAAAAACTAATAATAGTTGAAATAAAAACATATTTCAATACCGATCAGTATACATTATTTAAAAACATTCACAAGGAAAACTTTATAATTCGTTCTGTGGTTCGACTTGACGCTTTAAAAAGCTGGCTGTGGTTTCACAGTGGCAGGTTGACTGGCAGCTGATTGTTACGCATTCGACAAAATTTGCAAGGCCGTCTGGCATCCTGTGTTCCCAAGAACCTGTATCAAGTCATGTCCATGTCAGGAAATGACACTCTTTGTGTTACAGCGCGCATAACATACTGTAGGATCAGTCAGCTCAGCAAAATCACCAGTGTTTAGTCATGAATAAATATTTCATCGTCTGAATAAATAGTCACTCTTACTTCAATATGCATTTGCCTTCAGCTACAAAACATAATGCCTGGTTTGGGCTTTTTGATTTCCATGCTGGATCTGTGATTGACGCTATCCTTTGAGTGAGCTCCAAATCTGACTTTAATGGAGATTTTTAAAAAAATATATATATCCTTTCCTCTTGCTGCAGCAGCTGTGTCGATGCCCTCTGTGCATTCTAAATTTAAAGAGAATTTGTTGTTGTTATTTTTTCTCTCTTCCTTTCCACAGAACATGAGGTCTGGATAAAACAAGTTCAGAAAACTCCTAGAAAACTTACAGCAGTAGCTTTGAAAAGCATCTCATCTAAACAGCATACAATAGGAACTTTTTTTTTTCAATATTTGAGTACATTCAATTCCGATAAAAAGGTACGAAGGTCATTTATATAACTTTCATTATTTTCTAAAGGTATTCGCTGTCTATGGTTCTGGGTTAAAGAAGCATTTTAATGTTACATACAAATGTTTAAACAACAAGCAGTGGTATAATTTATTTAGTATTATTTCTCTTTGAGACCATATGGATAGTGGTTTGTCCATCTCGGTTTGTATGAAATAAAATCTTTCCACGCTGTGCTCACCGGGTTCTTTTGTGAAATCTTTTTGTAATGTCTAATTTGACCTTTTGAGAGTGTGTACTGTACAGTATGTGCGCCTATATATGGTGTACTGTATGGACGCATCAAACGAATAAACACACCCTGTGAAGCACATAGACAGCAACCGGCAGTGAAGTTTGAAGTTTAAGGAGTACTTCTGCAGCTTTGCCTCGTCCGACCTCGGTTCTGACCTTAAGGTGACCTCTCTCCTGCAGAGCGGCATGCACACACACACACACACACACACACACACACACACACACACACACACACACACACACACTCTGCGAGACTTAGTTTATTTTCACTGTCCGTATCTCCGCTGTTTTCTCATCTGTATTTATTATGTAATTATGTATCTACATTCAAGTTTATTTTAAGACCCATCTTGTACATATCTCACACACATGCTGCTACTATTAGACACATTATAAAGTGGAAATGAAAAAAAGAGAGATAAAGATGGCAACACGGTGGCATACTGGTTTGCACTGTCGACTTACTGCATCAGATCCTGGGCTCGATTTCCATCTGGTGTCTGGGTGTGGTGAGTTGGCAAGTTTCTTTTCCCTGAGCTTTGTGAATTTCCTCTAGGTACTCCGGTTTCTTCCCACAGTCCAAAGACATGCACGTTAGGTTAATTGGCATTCCCATATTGCCCATAGTGTGTGCGATGGATTGGCAACTTGTCCCACCTGTACCCCACCTCGTGCCATAAGTCTCCAGGTGGAATAGGCTCTAAGCCACTGTGACGCAAGATAAAGCAGTACAGAAAGTCCTCGACTTTGCAAGAGTTCCATTTCGGGGGCATGTTTGTAAATCGGATTTGTTCGTAAGTCCGACAAAGTAGGTCCTATATACCTTTACACGAATATACAATGTAAAGCATACCAATCCTCTTGGCTAAATCTGAGCAGTGCATCTGTCCTCATTCCCCACACTGCCATCATGTGGCCGCATGTTAGGCCTTTGAAACAAGATCTTGTTTATATTCAACCTGGGAGGGAGAGGCAACACACAATGGATGCCATTTTGCCTCAGAG
Organism: Leiocassis micropogon; assembly: GCA_028565275.1. Classification (NCBI taxonomy): domain Eukaryota; kingdom Metazoa; phylum Chordata; class Actinopteri; order Siluriformes; family Bagridae; genus Leiocassis; species Leiocassis micropogon. The sequence goes on from JAOVVA010000034.1 coordinate 4,165,370, forward strand.
CTGTTTTCCACTGTATTGGACTGTAAACTCTGTTTTGTTGAGGATTTGCTAAAATGAAGATTATTTACCATCAGGACAGCTTTACAGGACATTTTCTACCATCATGCTCCCGGACTGATCAATTTCTCCATCACCCTCACACGCACACACAAACAATTTAACGGACTTTAGACATTTTATACATTTACTGCAGTGTCTATTTTTGTACAATACACATGAGCTACTTACGCCATTTTTCTCACAACTACAAATGTTCATAGTACCGTGGTCCATTTATATCTACTGTATAGAAGATGAATGAATGAATGAATGAATGAATGAATGAAATGAAGACAACCAAACCACAATGATTTCATGTACAGCCGGACTAAATGTAAGCTGCTCTTACGGAAAATAGATCAACGACTTGATTCGAGAAATTCAAAAGGAACAAATAAGAACTTAAACAGAAAAAAAAGTGGAATAATGAAAAAGAAAGTACAGTACAAGAAAGAAGTATAAAAGCAAGTGAGAAGGTAACAATTATCATTCCTGATTAATCAATGAAATCAGAGGTAGCCAGGGTGTTTTTTTTGTTTTTTTGTAAAGCCACGCTCGCTCCTAAAAGCCCCAGGCATCACCGAACATGCAGAAACACAATAGAGCTCTCATGACACGTCGATAGGACATGCACCACAACCCTGCGTGAGACACAGAGCCCCGGGTTATTAATACCGCCCACCTAACAACCGAGAAACCCAAAGCACTCGACTATTTCTCACTCCTTCTGTTCTCACTTGCCCTTTATTGTTCAGAAAGGGCTGAAGATTAAAAGATTATCGCTGACTTCCACGGAGCATTTGATATAACTATCGGATAAGTTCTGTATATGGATAGTGTATTAATTTTGTGTAGAAAAACATTCTTGCACTAATTTCCACAACATACGAGACCCATTTTTTGTATGCCCCCAAATTTTATACTGCTAAGTATGAAGATGGAGTTAAGTATATTAAACGTAAAAAGTCTACACATGATTTTTTCTATCAAAACTGCATGTTTTTGTGAAGTAAAGAAATGAAATCATCTACTGTAGATATATGTCCACATCTATCCATTAAGCTGTCCATGATTCCCTTCAGCTGCATGGGAGCTCCAGTCCAGGATAAAGATTATATAAAGAAAAAGCATGATGCTGCCACCACCATGTTTTCAATGTGCCCCAAAAATTCTGTGCTTGGATGTATTAAAAATGTGTATACTTGTTATACCCAGTTTACCCTAAAGGCCCCATATTTTACTATTTATTTTTGCTTTAACAAGTTAACACATGTCTGTTGACCATCTGAAATGTATCTTAGGAAAGGTTTGATCGGATAAACGGAAAAGACTTGGCAAATGTTTAACCAATGATTTGCTTGTAGCCTGCATGACAGCTATTGGCTGATCATGTGACCAAGGTCAATATTATCCTTTGCTTTTCTATACGGTAAGGTTAAGTGTGTGTGTGTTAATTTTTCAGCTGAAGCACGTGGTGCTTGAGGTCACTGTGGGAAAAAAATCTAATTGACTTGTTTAAACCATCGCCAACACAAAAATGTAGAAAAAAGCAAGGAATGTTCTGTTTAATTTTATTTTTAATTTTTTGTTTGTACACATACATCTACAGTAAATGACAAAATAGTGGTAATAAACATAAATTTTACATAATAGATGCCCTTTTACTTATTCAAAATGTACTGCAATATTGATTGATTTATTGAAAAAATCCGTATTATAAGGATGACCACATATTATAATAATAATAATAATAATAATAATAATAATAATAATAATAACTTAATTATAATCATACTTCAGACAAGCATATTTTGTACTAGACGCTTTTAGACAAGGACACTCATGTGATCCTAAATGCTCAAAAATTAATTCTGAGAGCTTACTATACATGGTTTATATTCAATTTGCGTCTCATCGAACTTTTTTTTCCCTTTTTTTTTTTTTAACAGAGTAAGTGTCTGCCTGCATGTTCAGCAGAGTAGCTGTGTGGTAATTTCATGATTATGTTTAAGTGGAGTCATCATCCCTCTTATGGAAACAGAAAGAGAGAGAGAGAGAGAGAGAGAGAGAGAGAGAGAATGCTAAATCAAGCACGGAAAGTATGCCCCCACAATTGCTAAATGCAACTATTTACATTGCAGACATCTTCATGATTATCCTGCTGAAAGGAGTTTAAATGCGTGGGATATTCAGGTGAACACAAACACAGTGCCGTTATTCGCCCAGGAAGAATTAGAAATGTAACACAGGAATCTTTTGTGCATCCAATTATGTGGAGTTGTTAAATCTACTTTCATACAAAGCTCTGATTTGGAGTAGTGCCATGACCCACTTATGGAAACCTGACTTAGTGAAACATTGTGTGTGTGTGTCTGTGTGTGTGTGTGTATGTGTGTGTGTGTGTGTGGACGACTGGGGGATCAGATTCATTCATGCTGGCTCAAATATCTCATTCTGACAAGTAAGAGATTTATCACCTCCTCTTCCTGTCACGATGACGTCTGGGATATCTGACAGGTCCGTGAAAGCGCAAATTACATTTTAAATGATTTCTGAACACTGGAGGTTATTAGGTTATAGTGATTTACTGTTACAAAAAGTAATTAAAGTTGTAAATAAGATTTACTAACCACTGATTACCGGCAGAAGAGACTGGTGATAAATTGCCACCAATGCACTGTACTGTACATTAGCAAACTTCACGTGGAGCATGAAATGATGACATGATTCAAATTTATTTTGAAAAATGACGGCAAATTGTATTCAGGAATCGGGAAGGAAACTGAGACTATATGACCTACAATAATTAACAAGACTGAGTTTCTATTACGTTATGATGCCAAACATGCTGTGTTGCCCAGACCACAGCCAATAAAACACCCCTGCTTGTTTAAATATATTTTTCATTTATTACAGTTAAATACATGTAAATGGTAATAAAATTCTACCCATCAGAAATTTCATCATTGTATAGGTACTGTGGTAGACTAATGGTACCTGTACCATAGTATATACTGTAATATAATGGTATTTTTGATAGTACCACAGTGCTTATTTTATGATATAGTACATACTGTATACCATACTATGGTACATGGTTATACCTCGGTTCAGCAATACATATACAGTACTATAATAAGGCGGATGGTTATACAATGAACTGTAGTATGGTAACTAGAGCATGTACAGTATCAGGATGCTGTCAAAAATACAGTATGTTATACAGTGCATTTTTATATATCATAATGGCAATATTTATATAGAATGCTACCACTAAATACCACAGTGTATGTTGAAATATTGCATACAGTAATATGTCATACCATTACTATGTACTGTACCAACATATCTAATATAAAGATAAAGATAACAAAAGTTGTTTGGTGGCTCTCAGAGACCAACATGAATAATAAACTAAAGAATAAACACAACATAATTGCACTAAAATATAATAAATATAACAATGTATACAATGGAATGTACTATGGTACAGTATGGACAAATATTAGGTACTTGCTAAATTTTGATAGCCACTGAGCTAACCAATAAGTATTATATTCATCAAAGTATTGTGGTGCACACCATAGTTCTATCACGGTACTTGTACATGGTACAACGCTCATGGAACTATGGAACATGTACCAGGATACTGTCAAAAATATGTTATACATGTTATGATATAGCCTGTACTATATCATATAGTATCAAGTATCAAGTAGTATGTACTAACATATCTAAAATGGTACAGTATGTACAAACATATCATATATTGGATACCTGATGAACTTTGGTAGCCATTGTAGTACCCAATAAGTAACATGGTATTCATCAAAGTATTGTGGTACACGCCCTAGTACTACCACGGTACCCACAGTACATAACTTAACATAGTACTCTATAAAGTCCCTATTGTGGCTGCCATGGTAATGTCTGAAGTATGACATAATACTATGGTATATTTTATTAAAGTATACAATAGTATATTACATACTAAAAGTTCTTATTGGGCTTACATTAGATATCAAAATATCTTTGGTTTTACACAACGGTTAAAGAGAAAAAAAAATGGACCAGTGGGATGTCTAGGGTAATAACGTCCATCCATTCACCCATCAATTATCTATACCAATTATCTTGTGCGGAATCACGGAGGGGTCTGGATGAACTTATCTCAATTCTCAATTTGAAATCATTCATCAGCCTTCCCTGCATGTCTTTGGACTGTGGGAAGAAACACCTGGAGGAAAGCAAGCAAGACCAAGCACAGGGAGAACATTAATATTCCACGCCTTTGTTTACTTTATTAATTATAGCCCATTTTAGCTTTCCATGGAAATCCCATTGCTTTCCAGTAATCGCTTGCTGACAGAACAAACTTTCCTTTTTTTCACCTTTCAAATAACTGGACAAACATTTAAGCACCTACTGTTTATAAAGAAACCAAAGTGAGAATACAACCAGGTAGAAGCGACTGGGTATCAGGCAAATATTGGTGGTAAGTAAACCAGTTAAAAACACATGGAGGTGAATTAGAGTTCAGGGCACGTTATGAGTCAGAGTGATGTAATGTTTGAAGTGGTCATGACATCTGTCTGGCATGGTCACACCAACGTCTAGGCAAAAGGGATGTTATTTACTGGATGTCATTTCCAAAACCCACTTAAAAAAACAGTCACAGAAGCAGTTTCAGCAAGAAAACACGTCTGATAACATTATGTCATCTTAAACAACACTTTGTTTCCTTAGCAATTGCTTCTTGCTTAAAGTCATTCCAAATTGCCTCTGAGTCACCCGTGCTGTGTTTATCAGTGTAAAGTGAGCTACAAAGCTTAATAGCTTCTAACACAAATCGCAAGACCTTATCAAGGGCACTACTTGGTATATGGACCAAGGGATTGTACACCCTACATATTGCACTAGCTTTCAATTTAACGCTATTTGCTATCTATTAATTAAAAAGATTGGAATGTCAATATTAGTTAATATTACCTGTATATATTTTTTTAAAATGTAAAGCACAGCATATTCCATAGCAACCGCTCAGTTGCAACAAAAGCACTACCACAATCCACCAAATCCAGGATGAATCACATACAGTATTTGTACACCGTCGGAGGTAATCACGCAATTCTACATTCATTTTTACATGGTTGTTTGTCCCTTGAATAAGTTGTGAGGTCCAACACAAAGCATCAGGTAATCCAGAGGTGGGAGGTAACTGAGTACATTTACTTCATTACTGCACTTATGTACATAGTTTATGCATTTGCATACTTTACTTGGCCGGCACAGTGGCTTAGTGGTAAGCACTGTCGTCTTGCACCCCCAGATCCTGGGTTCAATTCCTGTGTTGGTCTGTGTGCATGGAGTTTGCATGTTTTCCCTGTGCTTGGTGCGTTTCCTCCGGGTACTCTGGTTTCCTCCCACAGTCCAAAAACATGCAGATTAGTCTAACTGGTGTTTACAGATTGCCCGTAGTGTGCGTATGAGTGTTGACTGGAGGTCTTACCAAGGTTGTACAAATGGGAATAAATACAACTTCATGGTCCTAGTTAACTATAGAGGTTCCTAGATGGATGGATGGATGGAAGGTACAATACTTGAGTAGTTTTATTAGAGGATACTTTTTACTTTTACTCTGCTGAAAAGTACTGCAAATATTTGTACATTTACTGAACTACATTTCTGGGAATTTCACCTGCTGACTATTATGCGTAATTGCACGACTTGCCTTTCCATCGCGACACGCTTATTTTTTACTATGAAAAAGGCCACAGTGAGCTTATACAAGCTCTGTACATTTGAAACTTAAGTAAATTTGAAGGTGAGTACTACTGTTCCTTTATTTAGATACATTAGTATATAAATAACTTCTCCTTTACTTGAGTAATATTTGCCCTGGGGAATATCTACTTTTGCTCAAGTACAGGATTTATGTACTTTATTCCTTCTCAGAGGTACTCTTTCTTTTATCAAAGCCGCAGTGGCAGGGGTAGCATGGTGGTTAAGGTGTTGAACTGCTGATCAGATAGTCCCAGCACCACCTGGCTGCCACTTGAGCAAGGTCCTTCACCCTCAAGTGCTCAGATACAACCGCGTGTCAAGCTGTCAACCAGACCTCATGAGTAACTGCCACAGAAACAATGGATATATCTTCAGGGTGGGGATTATCCATCACCAGATGTCACGTGGATGGAGCCTTTCCTTATCCCCCTTCACCCTATCAAAGCAGCAAGCATTAGGTAACTTTTGATAGAACAACCTCAGTTTCAACCTTTCCGTATAGAAAAGCAAAGGATAATATTGACTTTGGTCACATGATTAGCCAATAGCTGTGATGCAGGCTACAAGCAAATAATTGGTTAAACATTTGCCTAGTCTTTTCCGTTTATCCAATCAAAACTTACCTAAGACACATTTCAGATGGTCAAAGCTTATACTTCTAAAAGTCAAATCGGTTGAGATGCAGTCATTGTTGTTTGGTTAACATACAGAATAGCTCAGTGACAACTAAACAATGTCGTAAACCGGAAAGAGCGATTTCCAAACTTTGGAAATATGCACATGTATGGAAGTTATTTCCGTTATTGCATTACTAAGTGATATTATAAATACATTCAATAGGACCAAAAATAGCCTGGACTCTATTGTGTGCTGATGGAAGGCCTAGTAATGACGCCTGGTTTGGAGTGTGTGTGTGTGTGTATGTGTGTGTGTGTGTGTGTGTGTGGATAAGTAATGACATATCTGCTAT